>VMDO01002742.1:0-94151 GCA_007922755.1 Pedetes capensis | reverse complement strand
CTCTGCTATTCATAGAGTTTTCAGTGGCTAATTGTTACAGGAGTAGGCTGCTGGATCTTTCTCCCTATCTGTCTTAATCTGGAAGCTTAGCTCGAACCTATTCACCACGGCTAGCCCTGCTGGTTTCTGAAGTACCAGTGGCATAGCTTTCAGCATCACATCAACATGCAAACCCTCGCAGCATGACAAGCTGACAGACATGTGGGGGTAAATTAAAGTATTTCCTTGAAAATACTATTATTTGTAAGTTATAGTTCCACATATTTAGGTTGGCTATTCTTCAAATACTACTCTTAGTTTGAATAAACTCTTCATTTTACATCACTTAGGCCAGCAGAGAACAATATGAAATAGTAATATAAATATTCCTACCCTTCATTTTGTGACTTTGGGAGTCATTCTAACATGGTGTGGCAGCCATAAAGGGGTCTCACTCAGATCTCCCTGAAAAGGCATCTGTTATGGCATCGATGACTGAAGGCCATCTGCTGCCATGTCCTTGGATCCACTATAGACTTCATGCCAGGCTGTGCTTTTCTCAAGCTGCTCTCCACCTCTGATTGAGCACAGTGGAAGTATTAGAACCTGGCCTCCCCTGTCTGTATCAAGTGACATCAGTAGCATAATGTCTCTATAGGCATAGAATCCCATACAGCAGAGCATCCACAAGAAAATTCACTTCACAGAAAAGGTGGCATAGGAATGGGCCATCTCCATGGCATCTAACTGGTACAAATTGGACAATTTAGATGAAGCTAGCCTCAGAGAGTGTGGTGAAGGCCTATTAAAGTCACAGCTAAATCAGCACCTCAGAGACAATGATCTGCAAAGACAGAGGGCCATGAAATAGCAAAGGGACTCAATCACAGACCTCTACATGGTACCATGCCTCCAGCTGGAATACATGGATCTGGGAAACAAGGGGTGAAAGCAAGAATGGCCCCATTTACAATCATCTGCAAGGATCAACTCTCTTTTGCCTCCTACAACTCTGGGATGAACAGTTAGAGGTTCCAGTCTTCAAAGGTTTCTTCTCTTACAAATGAGCAGAAGCTAGGCACCACGGTGCATGCCTTTGATTCTGGGGACTGGGAAGGCTGAGAACAGGACAATTGTGAGTTTGAGGCCAGCAGCCTGAGCAACTTAGCAAGACCCTGTCTCAAAAATAAATACATAAATAAATAAATAAAAATATAAAGAGGGGCTGGGAGTGCAGCTCAGTGGTAGAGCACTTGTCTAGCATGAACAGGGCCCAGGGTTTAACCCTCAGTACTGCCTAAAAGGGGCTGGGATTTAGCTCAGTTGGTAGAGCACTGCACCGCAGTCTCTGAGGTCCTGAGTTCAATTCCCAGCACCGCAAAAATGGGAGAAGGACCTGGCAATCCACTCCCAAGGTAATCCCGAAACAGTCTGCCATTGAAAACCCGAAAACCCTATGAGGGTCGCTATGAGTCGGATACCGACTCGATGGCACCTAAAGGGCTGGGATTTAGCTCAGTGGGTAGAGCGCTGCGCTGCAGTCTCTGAGGTCCCAAGTTCAATTCCCAGCACCGCAAAAATGGGAGAAGGACCTGGCAATGCACTCCCAAAGCAATCCCGAAATAATCAGCCATTGAAAACCCTATGAGGGTCTCTATGAGTCGGATACCGACTTGACGGCACCTAACAACAACAACAACTGCCTAAAAGGGGGTGGGGCAGACTAAGGATCTACTAAACTATAAGATGGGCTGGAATTTGGTTCAGTTGGTAGAGCACTATGCTGCAGTCTCTGAGGTCCAGAGTTCAATTCCCTGTACCGCAAAAATGGGAGAAGGACCTGGCAATCCACTTCCAAGGCAATCCCGAAGCAGTCAGCCATTGAAAACCCTGTGAGGGTTGCTATGAGTCAGATACTGACTCAACGGCACCTGACAACAAACTATAAGATATGTATAGTTGAGGGATACTTTTGGTAGTTTATACAGTAGGGATAAAGTGACACATTTGTGAAACCCAGGTCATCTACCTGCTGTCCTTGGCCAATTGTACCTGTGAATAGACACATGTGGCAACTTCAAACTGAAAAGACTATGATTAATAAAGGATAAGACAACTTAGAATTGAATGTTTATGTTATACCACCAATAAAATCAATGCAATATGTTGGAGTCATAGAAGAGTCTGAGGGGAATATGAAGTGGATAGTGGAGGACAGGACAGGTACCAGTGTGGCCTCCAGAGGCTGCAATAATGACTATCCTTTCTCCGATTAAACTCCCTTCTCTAAGCTTATTCTCAGAAAGTGAAGCTTATAGGAATCACGGAGAAGCTAAACTGCACAGTGATGAACTGATTTGTAGTCTCCAGTTGCTGTACTCTTGGATCTACTACTCGGTTTGCATTAGATCAACGTTTTCCTGCACTACTCTCAGACAATAACTGAGCACAACAGAGATTCTACAAGTAGGCAGTTCTTGCTCAGTTTGGAACTCCTCTGATGGACAGCTTTGGCTGAGAGGTACCCACTGGTCAGGCCCAGACTCCGAGAACTGCACTCAAATCAGGGCTCTTTCTACTCAGCTGTCCTTTCCTTGCTGTTTTCCCGGGCTCAGGCTGCATTAGAATCCCGGTTTCCCTGCCGTCCCCTGCTCCCTTTTCCTTTGTCCTTCATAGGCATCGTCTCTAATGGATCTCTAGCGTCTTTAACCCTGGCTGGCATCTGCTTCTCAGAAGGTGGTAACTGAAACACTGGGTGTTGTTTTTGAATTTCAGCAAAAGAATATGATACCCATATAAGGTGATTAGAATGAGTTAAGATCCTCAATGGGAAAAGCAGAGTATAGCTGAACCTTTACTATCTAACAGACTTTTTTTTTGTGGGGGGGCAAGAATTGGTCTGGTTTTGTTCAGTCTGTTAAAAATTCATCCCCAAATTTATGCATCTAAGAATAACTGATGGCTGGGTCAAGATCACTTTGATATATGTTAATTTCAGAAATGCAAATATGTCTTTTGAAATATGCTGTTTGTATGGTGGCCCTGATGGGACAGACCCTTGTGTGGTGATTCTGAGAGGAAGGCACTGTGAAAAAATGCAAAAGTTTTGAAGAAGAAACTGCACATGTAGTGGTGATGTTATATTAGGTAAACAGAAAAGTTCATTAATTCAAATAATTCAGGTAAAAAGTTGTAAAAGGAGGTAAAAAATGCTGAAACTTTTTTTGAAGGGGTAAAAAGGATCTTGAGGAAAGATACTTAATACAAAGGTAGTAGGAGGAAGCCAGGGGAGAGGGATCAACACCATTAAAGTAAAAACTGAGTGGCCTTAGAGAATGGCCTCAACATATTTCCTAATATACAATGAAAGCCCAGGGTATATACACTGTAATAAATTTGTTCCTTGAGGATGTCTTTAAATGAAGCTCACCGAGCCCAGTTACCAGAAAGAAACAACAGCATAATCACAAGGATATGGTTTTAGAAGACAACATTACTATCTTCTCTCCCCATCTTTCTTTTTTGAAAAAGGCAAGGAAATGATAGCCACTGGCAGAAAATACAAGTCATCTTTGGGGTGTTCTAAATCTATTTCATAAAAATCACCCATGTTAATTAATACTAGTCACACAATCTCCTAAAAATTATGGCAAATAGCCAGAGTAATCTCCCCCGTGTTGAAATTCCTCCTATGGGTTTTCTGTGACCCTAGATAACCTAGTCTCATTCTATCCATCCAATTTATTTTCCCTTCTTTCCAAAAGACTCTCAATTTGTCAGGCTAGTCTTGCCACTGCTGTTCAACACTTATTCCTGTCTTGCTGCCTTTGTAAATTGGGAGGTCCAACAGCTCTTACCATTCAGTTCTGAAATCTTATCCTCATTCCAGCCATTGCCCTAATGGGTCCAACTCCTGGGGCTCATACCATATATATTACATGACTTCTTACTTTTAAAATATGCTTTCTTGTATCATGAATGTTTGTTTAATGTATTTCTCTCCCATCAGACATCAAACACCTCAAGTATCTGACTCATTGGTAAATATCTGCAATTGCAAAATTTTAAAACTGTGTAATTTTAGATGCTGACATTGGTATGCAGACTGTCACTATTCTAGTCATTCAATTTGGAGCTAATGAGAACATTATAGTATAGTAAAAGTTGAACACTTACTAAGTAACACAATCTCATGTTTCTTACCTTTGTTCATATACTTCGTTCATGACATTGCTAGCATCACTTATGGCTTTATTTCTCTAACATCCCATATCTAATCCATCCAGTTTTGTTGACTGTCTTCAAAACGGAGGTAGAATCCTCTCCCTTGTCACTAAATCCTTCCTCTTGGTTCTGGTCCCCATCATCTCTCTCCTGGATTACTGTACTAGATTTCTAACAGATTCTCAACACTGCACAGTATAATCCTTTTAAAGTTTTAAGTTGCACTTCTAAAGACTGCAATGTGACCCTATATGATTTTCCTTCTCCATTACTCTAGTCTCATCCTACTCACCCTGCTCCAGTTAGTGATCTTCCTTGTTTACACATACACACACACACACACACACACACACACACACACACAGACACGCAGTGCACCCAGAGCCTTAGATCTAGTCCTTCTGCCTGGATCACAGGCAGATATACAAAACCAATTCTCCTCCTTAAAGTCAGCTCAATTCCCCTCATCAGTAAGGCCTACCCTGATGCTCTACTTAATTTCTACCTCTCATTTTCCCTCGTTTTTTATTTGTCCATTTATGCACTTCTCACTTTTTAACATGCTCCTTAGTTTTGAAGCTGCATATAGTGTTATCTTTCTCTACCTCTGTACAAATTCTACGAATGGCATGGTATTGTATTCATAGCCTCGCAAGAGCCTTTGTCCACTGTACATAAGGCACTCAATAAATACTTGATGAATTTGTTTTGTACCTGGATTTTCTTTCAGCAAGTCTCTTTAATTATGAGCCTTCAGCCTCCCAGCTTCTAAACTCGACAAAAAGCACAATATATACAGGGCCCAGAACGTGGGACTAGCCCCAGATTTTAAATTTACCACATCCGAGCTCTTAAGGGGCTCAATTTCACACAAGTTTAGAGGCCTGATAGGTAAATTAAATAGCTAAAGTGTGCAGTTAATGTATTAGGGTGGTTGAGGAAAGGAGGGGAACGTTCCCCTACCCTTGTAGTGCTTCAATTCTCAGCCTATTTAACTTTGAACATCCTCTTACACAAACAAGTCCAGTGCCTAGGGCTTGAGCTGCGCGAGGTGGACATTGCCCTTCCCGGTAGCTTCAGTGGCCTCACTTAGGTGGCTAGGCTGTGCCTAAACATATTTTTATTTTTTTCCCCTGTGCCGAGATGTTGCTGCGACAGGGATGAGGTTCCGAGGTGGAGTAACCCAGGCGCCCAGTTATCAGGCTAGCAGTGGAAAGGGCAAAAGCACCGGTCGGCGGACAGGCGGCGGAGCGAACACCCCGGGCGAGGCCCCGCGCGCGTCACGCGGGCGGCAAAGGCGACCTCCGACTCCTGCCAGCTCCCGCCGCACGCACGCGCATTGCGCCCAGCATGAGGGTCGCGGCCCTGATCAGGTAACTTGGCACAGGGCCGTCTCACTCCCTTCGGTGCCCCCTCAGGTTTTCTTTTCCCGCAGCTGGCGCCGAAAGATAGGGTGTCTCTGCGGGAACGTTGTGTCGGAGTCAGCCGCTCCTCTGGCCACAGGAAGAGGCGGAGCTTTCGGGCTGTTTCCAGGCCGGCTGGAACCAGGTCCCGGCTTGCGCTCCGCCTCCCTGTCTGGCTTCTTGTCCGATTTTCATGCTGACGCTCTTGGATTCAGTTGGGTAACTTTAAAAAATCCTGACTCTGGGTCTTACCGCCATAGACGCTGATTTAACTCCTTCGGTGCGGCCTGCTTTAGGTTTTTAAAGGTTCTAATGAGCTCTGGGGCCGGGGTTTGGCTCAATTGGTAGAGCGCTGTTCCACTCTTGGACGATGAGGGTTCGAGCCCCAGCACCGCAAAAACGGGAGAAGGACTGGCAATCCACTCCCGAAGCAATCCCGAAACAATCAGCCATTGAAAACCCTCTGAGGGTCTCTGTGAGTAGGACTCCGACTCGACAGCACCTAACAACAACAACAACGAGCCCTGACCATTGAAAAACGTATGAGTAGCAGAGAAGCACTGACATAGTCCCGGGCATGGTACTGTGTCGGGGAGTGTTTCATCTGTTGTACATCGGATTGCCCTGAGTCGGATCCGACTCGAGGTCATCTAACAACAGTGAGCCCTGAAGTTTGAGAGCCACTAGTTAACTCCACTTATTCAGTTAATAACTCTTACACTTTTCTCCCCGGTTTTATTCATCCTTTTCTGTAGTTTCCTTAAGTCTGCGGGGTCCTCCACGTCCTGCCTTTCTCCCTACGCTATTACTCGTCCCACCCTCTCCCAGTAAGGCCACCTCTCTCTCATCTTCCATCCCATGTGTGTGGCTCGGCCAGACAACTGTATATTGCTTATGCCATCGTTTGTCCCTTGGAACTGACGTGCAAAGAAGCGATCTCTTCCCTCATTTTGGAGGCAGGACTGTACCAGTTTTATGCTAGTCTAATTACAGTTGCTTCCGAAGCTCATAATTGCTTTAATGACCTTAGGGCAGTATAAGTCATGTTCCAAAAGGAGTTTGAAATATATAGCTCGTCATATTTAGATGTCTAAATAAATAATATTGACAAGCCCAAACGGTCCTATTTAAACGTTTCAATCTCAAGCTATAAACTGAGGCAAAAAGGAATACACTAGCAATATTAGAAAGTTAGTTTAGACTACTTAAATACTTTGCTTCGTGAGATTTGGACCAAAGCAGAGTGAGATACATGCAACAATGTGTTTTCCTTTGTAAGTGAATTGAAGATTTCATAACCATTTTAATTCCCTGGGTCAGGGATCTCCAACCCCTGGGTCTCAGCAATAGACCTGTACCTGTCAGTGGCCTGTTAGGAACCCAGTGGTACAGCAGGAGGTGAGCCACGGGCCAGGAAATCCCTAGGCGCATACCCCAAATCATCACCACCACCACCACAGAAAGTAAAAAAACTGTCTTCCAGGAATCCAGTCCCTGGTGCCAAAAAGGTTACATACCTCTTCCCTAAGTAATTGATACTGGTTGCTGCTATCAACCTATTAAAGATTTTTGGTATGACATTCCAATCCATCTGTGGTGATTGGAATAGTCTAATTCTCATACTTTGATGCCATTTTAGGAGACTAGATTATGTCAAAATAATTGTTCGGTAAATTTCCTCTGTAAGGGGAATGATTAAGCTTTAGCCATTATAATTTTCATTTGATCTAGAGAGGTAAGAATTAAAAGTACCCCAGGAAATGAGTTCACATCCACCTTGAGTTTGCCAAAAGTCTAGCAATTAAAGTAATACAAATCAACTGAAGACTTAGAAGTACTGGAGGGAAGAAGATTAGCATAGCCTATTACACTAAATTCTCTGTAAAGTGCACCTATTACTTTTGTAATAATTCACTGAAAAATGTTGGAAAACTCTTGAGACATAAACTACATATCTGTATAATATATAATACTTTATATAAATACAAACATTAACTCTGAGTGCAATGAATCTATTTGCAATTTGAGGGAGTGTGAGATAATGAGAAATAGGGCATGTGTATGTATTTTAGGGAATAAGTGAAGCTGAGATTTTTACATATCTTTAGGCCATAGACACCATTTTACTAATATATAAAGTGCATCATTGAATTTTATCATTGAATGACAGCTTGAGGATTATGTAGGCAGGCTATTAAGTTTATTCTGAAGTATAAACCCAAACACATTTAGTAACCTACCTTAGTATCCCTGAGTTGGAAACTGAAACTCTGCTCTAACATATACAGTCATGTCTAGCAATCCATAGGAGATTGGCTTCAGGGCCTCTGTTGCTAGGTGCCATCAAGTGGGTGTGCGACTCATAGTGACCCTACATACAACAGACTTGAAATGCTATTGTCAGTGCTTCTCTGCTATTCATAGGGTTCTCAATGGCAGGTTGACTTTTGGGAGTCGTTTGCCAGGTCCTTCTCCCAAGTCTGCAGTATCTGGTGTTCCCAGGTGGTCTCCAGTCCAACTACTAACCAGGCCCGACCCTGCTTAGCTTCTGAGATCTGACAGGATCAGACACCACAGTGCTACAGCTGCAGACTTCAGGGCCTCTGTGGATACCAAAATCTTCATATGCCAACTCCGTTGTATAAAATATTTTATGTAACCTATGTGGATCCTCCTATATACTTTTAGTCATCTCTAGATTACTTACAGTACCGAATACAATAGAGTTGCTGTTTTAATAGCTGTTATACTGTATTACTTAGTGAATGATAACAAGAAAAATGTCTATATGTGTTCAGTTCCCACACTATTTTTTAAAAATATTTTTGACTTGCAATTGGCTGAATCTACAGATGTGTATGTAACTGTACTTATGTACTTCATGTGGTTCTAAAAAGGGATTTCCCAAGGTTGCTTACTGTTGAAAAACTTTTGCTCTTATAGTACTCAGTTTACATTTTGTTGGATACTAGAGTTCTACCAAACACAACTTAGGAAATATGGTAATATTCTGAAACCATATTTGAAATGTTGGCATGTTTTAAAATAAATTATAAAGCTAAATTGTGATTGTGAATGTATATACTTTAATATTTGTTAGAATTGGTTTCTTTTTATTTTGGGGAAATAGAGCACTAGAGTTTGATATAGGAAGTTGTGGAAGACCTCGTTAAGGGAACACCTGAATCTGAAGAGAGGGAGCATAGCCTTTTTTATATTTTGCTTTGTCCCTTGTGTTTTTCTACTCAAGAAGTTTTAAAATGGGGTCTGAAGTGCTGACAGTACTGATGATTAACTTTATCGTTGTAAGTTAGCAGTTTGCTTTTTTTTTTTTTTTTTTTTTTATAACTGTACTGGTGGTTGAACCTAGGGCCTTGCGCTTGCATGCTCTGCAAGTGCTGGACCACTGAGCTGCACCCTCAGCCCACTTTTTTACTTTTTGAGACAGGGACTCGTTAAGTTATGCAGACTGCCTCTGGTCTCTAACTTGGGATCCTCCTGCCTCTGATGGTAGCCACTAGTTAAGATTTCTTATAGTGTAACAGATTTTCCCCCTTCTGTGGTACTAGAGGATTCAACCCAGGACCTGTGCATACTTTGCAAGTACTACACGACTGGGCTGTGCCTACAGCCCCTTTTGTTATTTTTTATCTGAGATAGGGCCTTGCTAAGTTGTGCAAGCTGCTGCTGGCCTCAAACGTACAGTCCTTTTACCTCTGCTACCCGAGTCACAGGGATTACAGGTGTTCACCATGGCACCTTGGGAGAAGGACCTGGCAACCCCCTCCCAAAAATCAATCTGCCATTGAAAACCCTACGAACAGCAGAGAAGCACTGACAGTAGTGTTTCCCCTGTTGTACAGAGGGTCGCTATGAGTCGGATACCGACTCGACGGCACCTAACAACAACAACAACCATGGCACCTGGTGGGTGTTTTTTTTTTTTTTTAATTTTTACCTACTGAATTTCATTTAAGAAGTATATGTAATAAGTGTTTAGCTGGATGTAAATTTGAATAATGTTTTATTTGAAAAGCACTTTTTATATTAAGTGAAACCACCATCATAAATATTATAATTTGTTTAGAGTAGTCTTTATTAAGATCACATGTGATTTCATCAGCTCTTAGAAGTAGCAGCCTTAAACATTCAGATTCATTTGCTCAGTTTGCTTTTTTACAGATTAATATGTCTTATTACATTCTGATTGTCAAGCAATCTATTCTGAAAAGCTGAGTAAATAATGTTTGTTCTTCTGATATCTAGTGTTTCTGTGTTTTACAATGGTCAGTAACCTGATATTCATCTCCCTTGCATGCTCTTTTTCCCCCTTTTGCTCACTCTCGCTCACTTTCTCCCCCCCCCCCCACTGGTATTATTTTTTAGTGGTGGAAAGGACAGCTGTTATAATATGATGCAGTGCATTGCTGCTGGGCATCAGATCGTTGCTTTAGCAAATCTAAGACCAGATGAAAACCAAGGTAAGTGTATGCCTTTATTGAAACATTTTCTAAATGACTGACATTCAACTTCATAGCTGTATTCTGGTGTATGCAGTAGGCAAATGAAAAAAAGAACCAATGTATATTTAGCCATATTAGATACTAGATCCTGTGTAGAACTTGGCATAGTTTTCACTTGCATACCCTTTACTCCTCGTATCAACTCCTAGAAAGAGACATTATTAATCTTACTTTTAATAGATGGTGATACTGAAGCTCAAAGAACTTTTATATTTGTCCAAAGAGGTAAAACAACTAGCACAAACTTTCAGAGCTGCATGGGACTTGAACTCTCTTACTTCAGAGTGCACTGCCATTTTACTGCGCCACATCTCCAAGCGCAGGCAATGTGCAAGTACAGTTTCATGTCTCAAGGAGCTTGGGAAGACACACTCACACACACACAGAGCATACCAAAAACTGTATACCCATTTTAGGAAAGGAAAAAGTAACTATTATAATTATAATCTTTAATATATACAAAAGATGAATACAGTCACGTTGGACTTCTGCAATTACAAGAGGTACTCAGAGTAGTTACCATAGCAGAAGAAACAGGACTTCTTGCTGAGCGATGCCTCTTGGATCTTCCCTTGTGCACCTCACACACAGTACCATGCATCTCAAATTTATCATGAATGTGTGCAGTTGTTAGGCGTGTTGGAGCGTCTATTGCATACTCACGTTTCCATGTCTCCATTGTTGTTGTACTTGCACAGTGTTCTCGAGTTTAAGACGATCACTTTAAAATGATCTTGTGCTCCCTGAATGACAACTGTGCTTCTGCCATTTTCCTTGACTACCATGCCTGTTGCATGGTGGCATTCGATTAATGCCCTCCTTTGAACAAATGTCATACTGCACATTGCTACCAGAATTCAATTCAAATATGAAAAATGATATATAGATAACATCCCTTAAAGGGTGTATACATTGTTTGGCACCCCTGGTGTATATATAATTTCCCTCCCTTGAGTTTTTGTTTTATCTTCACCTTTTCCACATGAATTACTATATTTATGTTGTGTGGAATCATTAATGTATAATCTTTTGTGTGCTTATGGCTTACTAGCAGAGCAATAAAAGGACAAGAAAAGTAAATCTTTAAATTATACCTGATAGTGGAATTTATTTAGAATATTGTAAATGACGAAAAATTCAATAGTAAATGGAATTGGAATATTATGGAATGAGAACCTGCACAAATTCAGCCAAAACTATAGTAATTGTTGAGAGTAGATTGCTGTGGGTTGGTAGATGGGGGAGGGTTTTGCTAATATTGATTTAAAGTCAGCAGGATGTTGGGATTATTGAATGATTTATTGAGTAACTTCTTTTTCCCTCAGACGTATTATGAAAGGAACCTCAACAAGGGATGACTGGTAGAGATCACTCCACTATAGAACAAAGTTGGTTAGAGTGTATTCACAGCATTGGGTTTTTAGTAGGTAGTCTGGAAAGGAATTTATTCCTGTTAATGGAGATAATTTGAATTTGTCATAAAAGTCACAAAACCTTTCTTTAAATTTGTAGTAGGAACTTTTGTGGCATGTTAATTGTGGCGCTTCAGGCAGCAGTGGAGTCTTTTGGTTTTATTTGATCTCACACCAATTGTTGTTATGTAGCTTCCATTAATAAAGTTCCATTGTGGTTAGGACTAAATGGAGCCTTAAAGAAAAATTATTTACTTGGTTTCTGAACCCAGCAAAATGTTTTAATTATTATACCAACCATCAGGATGTTTGTTGCTAAGAAGCTCACATTTTTTTGAATAAATTGATTCAATTGTATCAGTATCCTTTCACACTAATACATTTAAAGATCAAGTCTAACTTTGATATTAGAGAAGACTAAAAGGTTTTTATGTAAGTTTGACTATATCTCTACTTCCTACTGGGACCAGGAGTAAATAGCTTTATAATAGTAATAATAAGTATTAGTCTGCAGGAAGCCAATTAGATGTGTGGGTCAGAAACCTGGGGAGCTAAAGTGAGATGGCCTATAATGATGGTTTTGGTTGTTTAAGGAGTACTTACACTATCATTCATTCCTTTTGATACATTGGAGTTGAGTGGAAAGCTTGAATCTGACATATGTATATACATACATATACACAGAGGTATATGTCCAACAAATTATTTTGTAACCTCTTCTTTTTTAACTTAACATATGGTAATAATTTTCCACATCACTAAATTCTATTCTACAATATTCTAGAGTATTCTATTCTACAATAGCGTTTCTCATCTGTCTTCTTTGGAACACATAGCTCCATGAAATGTAAGTGTTCTGAGGCTAGATAAACTTGAGTGGTAGTTCACACACTCTCCCCTGCTTGTTGAAAGACCTAAAGACATTTATATGAACCTAGGAAGAACTACAGCAGGGACATGTATTTAGCATTATATATCTCCGTGTTTTGTAAGTTACATGGAATTCTTTTTTCTATCACATATGTATTAATGTGTATTCTGGAGAACATACTTTGGAAAAAAATCTTCTGCAAAATTATATTAATGGCTGCATAGTATTTTAGGGCTGGGATTTAGCTCAGTTGGTAGAGCGCCGCTCTGCAGTCTCTGAGGTCCCGAGTTCAATTCCCAGCACCACAAAAATGGGAGAAGGACCTGGCAATCCACTCCCAAGGCGATCCCGAAACTGTCAGCCATTGGAAACCCTATGAGGGTCGCTATGAATCGGATACTGACTCGACGGTACCTAACAACAACAATAGCAGCAGCATAGCATTTTATTGTATGACTACATTATAGTTTTTAATTTAAGTAGTGTTGTGATGAATATCTTTCTAAATAATCTTTGTATATGTGTATGATTCTTTTTTTTTAAAAAAGGTACAAGATAAAAAGTCTCTTCCAATATATTTCTTCATTTATTTATATTACCATATGATCTGATGTGACTCGTGTTTTGAATATTTTACTCTTATTGATGTTTGTGGAATTTTGTGACAACCAGTGATTTGTGTTATTGATTAGCTTAACTTATCATGTTTCTATACAAACTTGAAACTGGTCTAACAATAATGAATTTATCTGTATTTATATGTTGAAGTACTAAATATAAAATGTACTAAGAACATCTGATTTTTTTCTTACAAACGTTTGTCATTTATTAAGAATGGTTTTTACTACAAGTTTAGATGATTTGATAAATAACTTTGAATGATTTGAAAAAATACTTATGTAATAAAATTTTTAACTGAATAAACTAATAAAAATTTACTGGATACATTTTTCTTTAAATGTTGTATAGTTTTTAAAATTTATTTATAATTTTATTGGTAATTAGCTATAGAGATGATTGAAGCTAATATAACTAAAGGCAGTTATGGATAAATGCACCATTCTTATATATTATTTCACTATTTAAATGCAGAGATATACAGTAAGCTTTTAAGTTTGGTATTGACTACTCTTCAACAGTAAAACCTATATGAGCTTTCAAATCCATTTCTTTGTCACTGTTTCACTCTTTATTTCTCCTATAATTGTTGCAGTAGGGTCTGATGAACTGGATAGCTACATGTATCAGACGGTGGGACATCATGCCATTGACTTGTATGCAGAAGCAATGGCTCTTCCTCTGTACCGCAGAACCATACGAGGAAGGAGCTTGGATACGGGACGAGTGTATACCAAGTGTGAAGGTGATGAGGTTGAAGATCTCTATGAGCTTTTGAAACTTGTTAAGGTATGCAGAATGACCAATGACTTTTTTGAATTTAGCATTTAGTTAGTAAACTTCTCTTACTAAGTTATTTAGAGAAAAAAAACCTGCTAGTATATATTAAAGGATATTTTAAACTAAGACTTTTGGTATAGTTTGGTATCCAGGCTTGTCAAACAATATTTAACTAAACTTCCTCAGGATATTGCTACTAATGGCCATTAAATCATTTTTTAAACTAACGTTCTTTGAATGCCTGCTATGTGCTTGGCACATAGTGCTAAGCACTGTGGGCAAGGCAATGAACAGATCAGATGAAGACCTATTCTAATTGATCACACTTTCTAGTGGAAAAAGACAGACAATAAATAAAGAAATATCGTGGCTGAAGTTAAAGAGTACTATGAGAAAGAATGAAGCAGAGTCAATGTGATAGCAAGAGATGGCAGGGGTGGCTGGGGGAGTGGTGTTGTATGTGATGGTCAAGTGAGACCTTTCTGATAAGGTAAAGATTAAGTAGACCTAAAGAAAAAGACAGAGCCCTGTTTAAATCTGGTAAAAAAAGAGAGACGGAGTCCTGTTTAAATCTGGTGGAGAAACATGAATTAAATACTTAAATTATTGTATTTAAGAATTTGGTGCCCATTCTGCACTCATTGTTGATTTCATTGGGCAGTCTTTAGAAGTGTGAGAGACTCATATATCTAGTGGATACTCAGTAAATTTTAGTTAATGGAGGTGATTTTATATTGAGCAGTTATCTTTTGATTCTCATTGATAGCCAACTATTTGAGTACAGTCCAGTATTCTTCTTAAATATGAATTTTTATCCAGTCAGTTACAATCAATTCACATAAGGCATATTGATGAAATAGGGAATACAAGCCAATATTTCCTGGATGTCTTCACATATTTTCACAAGGGAGAAGAAGAAAGATTTCTGTCCTTCTCTCTACCAAAGAATGTTGCATTTCATTTTCTCATTCAGAGATGTTTGGTCTTCTCAGAAGTTCTGTTATGAATTTGTGTTGTGAAAATTTCCTAGTCTCAAATCACTATTTCATTGCTATACTTTAAATTGATGCTCATCAAAGCTTAATATTAATGAAGGATTTTGATTAGAAAAATATATATAAAGCACCTAAATTCTTTTAAAGTTTGCTTAAGATAGTTCCTATTTTGTTTGTCAGAACATTTTCATTTTTATGTACAAAAGAAACTGAGAGAGCTGGACATCGTGGCACACACCTATGATCCTAGCACTCAGAAGGCTGAGGTGGGAGGATAACAAATTTGAGGCCACCCTGAGCTACATAGTGAAACTTTGTCTCAAAAAAGCAATGGCTAGGGATATTGCTCAGTGGTTGAGTGCTTCACTAGCATGCACAAGGCCCTGGTTTTCATCCATAGTACTGCAAGAAAAAACAAATAAATAAAAACAAAGAAATAATTTACTACTTAATTGTAGATAACATAAATAGAAATTTTTCAGAGGAAATCACAAGAAAGCATGATGCTAACTGCAACTATTTTGATTATCAAACAATGGGGAATTGCTAAAAGTCTACTTTAAATGGTCCTCTCTCCAGAATGGTACAGTTAGGATGGTGGCAGTATTTGCTTTGACATTGAAATACTGGGTACAAGTCCTACACTTTCACAATATCTTTTTCAGAGTATACAGAAACCAGACTTCAAAATTTTAATATAAACCAGTATTACAAAATGGTGGAATTCACCCTGGAAAAAATTGGGTGCTGAAAAATCATAAACTTGATAACTTTGAAGAAGTTCTGTGATACTAAGAGCCCTCCAAAAAAGAGACAGATAATAAATTACTAATCAATTTCATTAAAAATGGACAGATTAGTAGTAATTAAGAAGAAATTTCCCTTTTGATCCATGCTGTCTTTGGAGAAATGAATGCACTGCCATTATCTTTGTAGTAACTGTCAGTTATGAAATAAATTAATGCTAATATTAAATCTTGACAACTTCGGCTTTAGAATTTCATACATGATAATTATAACTATAGTTGAACGACGTTATCAAGTTGTCTGGGTCTAAATAGTTCCTTCTTTTTATGTGTAGAAATATCCATTCCAAGATATTTGAAAGACATAAATATCAGAAATATATTGCTTTTATAGAAGAAATTATATAACTAGGTTTTTATAGTTTAACCCATTTATGAAACACTGGTGCAAAGATTCTAATAGAGATTTTACATATAGTAATGAGTAATTGAGTAATTATAGAAAAAAACTAATCTAGAAAAGCTGTAATATTTCAAGTTAGCCTTCACTTGTTCTAAGAAAAAAATAGAACTGCATTTCTAATCCTTTGCATATTAATTGAAACATTTAGATTTATTTTCATTTTAAACATTTATTTATAACAGGTTGTAGTTTTATGACTTTAACATGTAAGTTGGTCTTTTGTTTTTTTAGCACTTACCCTTTCCAAATATTAGACCTAAGTTTTGACTAGGAGGTGTTCCATTTTGCAAAGAATTCAAGTTGTTAATTGCTGACAATAAGTAGGAAAAACTTGGTATAATTTATATTTATAAATTTCCTAACTATTTTGTAGAAGTCATGAAAACTAATAGAAATGTAATAAACCTTTATGTCTCATAGATTACCAGGTGGCTATTGACAGTTCTAGATATATTCCTTACAATATTTATAGAATGTTTTTTGTGACTAATCTTTATTGTTTAGAAGTTCTTTAATATTAAAATGTAGCTTTGTTTCTCATCTACTTTAATTTGACATAACTTGTATTTTCCGAAAAGACAATAATTTTCAAATTGTGTAACTTCTTTTTAAGTCACATGAACAATGTAATAGTTACTAAAAAAATACATGTAAGCATCGTATTTCACATGGAACATTTAAGGATCAACGCTTTTTCACTGTCTCTTTTGATATAGAGCGATTTCTTTCTGGATGTAATATCTTCATTTCTGTTTATTCTTTTAGTGGAATCCATCTTTATGAAACTTTCTCAAATAGAGTACTTTTAAATTCTTATATTTTGGAAATGTTCCCCATTTTGCTATCATATTTTATTGATACATTGGTTGGATTTAGAATTTTAGGATGAAAGTCACTATTCCTCAAATCTTTGGAAGCATCACTCATAGTCCTCTAGCTTTTTGCTGATACTGATGTCATTTTTGTTCCTTTTTAGGTGCCATTGTTTTCCTTTCTATGAAATTTTATGATTGGGAGTTTATGCTCTGTGTACTAAAATGTAACAGTAATGTCATGTTGATCATTGAAGGATGCTTCTCCTGCATCCCTTCCACAGCTCCCTGTTGAGTAGGAGGTGTCACTGTGCTCTATGTCTTACTAATGGTTCAGGGATTAGCATGTAACCCAAGTGAAAATCAGTCACAACGTGGCATTCTTCTGGCTGTTGTGATTGGATCAGGGATGATTCTTTTTAATCTATGTTGGTCTAATACAATGAAGCCTGGGATGATGGGTGAGTGGTGGAAGATAAGCTCTTTCACCTGCAGAGAGAGGTGTGTGACTATGAGACCTAAAACTGCTACAACCTGTTATCTTTTGTTTTTGTTTTTGAGGGAAGAATACTTGATGTCATATTTGACACACATGAATGTCAGCGCCGTTAGAACTGTAATGTAAGGATGGCTCTGGGAAATCTTCTTGAATTATTTGTTCAATAATTTGTTCTTTTTGCTTTTCTGTTTTCTTTTTTTCTGGTAGTCTCACAGAAATTAGACCTTCTAGATTGACTCTTGATATGTCTTGTCTTTTTTAACATAGTTTTGATCTCTGTGTCTTTGTGTTATATACTCTGTTCCTCCCCCCACCTCTAGTACCTGGGGCTTGAACCCAGGGCCTACCTCATGCTAGACAAGTCTTTTCCCACTGAACTGCACCCCCAGCCAATTTTTTTTTTTTTAATTTGAGATAGGATCTTGCTAAGTTTCATAGGCTGCCCCTGGCTTCCAGCTTGTGATACTCTTGCCTCAGACCACTGAATTGCTGGAATTACATGCATGTGCCATATAGTACCCTGCCATTCTGTTCTCTTTTGAATCTCCTTACTTTCTTGTTGAAAGTTGGTGGGTTTTTTCTTTCTTTTTTCTTTTCTTTTCTTTTTCTTTTTCTTTTTCGTTTTTTTTTTTTTTTTTTTTTTTTTTTTTTTTTTTTTTTTTTTTTTTTTTTTTTTTTTTTTTTTTTTTTTTTTTTTTTTTTTTTTTTTTTTTTTTCGTTTTTTTTTTTTTTTTTTAAGCAATTGTATTTTCAATAGCTAGGAACTTTTCTTGTTACTGCTGTTGTTGTTTGATGCCGTCTTGTGGGTATCTAACTCAGTGACCCTACGTACAAACAGACGAAACATTGTTAGTGCTTATCTGCTATTCTTAGGGTTTTCAATGGCTGATTGTTTTTTGGGAGTGGGTTGCCAGGTTCGTTCTCCTAAGCCTACAGCATTTGATGTTCCCAGGTGGTCTACCATCCAAATATTAACCAGGTCCAACCCTGCTTAGCTTCTAAGATCTGATGGGATCAAATGCCACAGTGCTATGCCTGCAGGTCAAGAACTTTTCTTATTGACTGCAAACTTTTTTTTTTTTTCCAGTACTGGGGGTGTTGAACTCAGGGCTTCACACATGCTGGACAAGTACTTTACCTTTGAGCTGCACCCTCAGTTCCTTTTTTGATTTTTGATTTAGAGACAGGGTCTCTAAATTGCAGAAGCTGCCTCTGGCCGTGAACTCGCAATCTTCCTGCCTCAGCCTCCTGTGTCACTGGGATTGCAGGTGTGCATCACCATGCCTAGTTTTGATCATCCCATTTTGTATAACAAACTTTTTGTTTTTACCTGTAGAGGCAATATTCCTACATTATTCTTAAGATATAAATAAGAGATTTTATGCATTCTCTTTTGTGGTGTGAAATATTAGTGGGGTTTTCTTTGAGGGTCTTTTTTGTATGTTTCTTGTCTTTTATGTTGTAGACTTTTCTCAAGTCTTGATTGCCTATTCAAATATAAAATAAGGAAAGAAGAAAACTGCCTATGAAATGTGTTTGACTTTAGTTATCCCAGCCTCACATTACATACTTGTTACACCCAAAGTTTGGAGAAGTGTGGTCTACTTTGGTACATATCTTGGTTTTATTCCTATTATTTAAACCATAGATTATGGCTTCCTCTGCTGATTTATCAGTTATTACTCCTTCATCTACTTTCTGAGTCAGCAGTTAACTGAAATCCTTTAGTACTGTTGGCTCCTTCTTGTTCTTTTTATTTTTGAGGGATTTTACCTTTGCTTTATTTTAATAAAGTCTCATCCAGAAAGCTGTGTTAACTTAACTGTATTGTAATATATTTAATATGCTTTCGTAAATTGAATATTCAGACTTCCTCTTCTAATTTTTGGTACTTTTCAATTCTTACATTTTATTCTCCTTAGGCCTTTTATCTTGGTTTGTTGTTGTTGTTGTTAGTTGCCGTCGAGTCGAGTCCAGCTCACAGAGACCCTATTTACGGCAGACCGAAACACTTGCCGATTCTGTGCCAGGCAAATGATGTTATTTATATTTAAACCCATTGTTGCAGACACTGTGTCATTCCATCTGGTGGAGGATTTTCCTCTTTTGCGTTGACCTGCCACTCTCCCAAACATGATGTCCTTCTCCAGGGATTGATCTCTCCTGACTACATGTCCGAAATAGGTAAGATGCAGTCTGGCCATTCTTGCTTCCAAGGAGCACTCTGGTTGCACTTCTTCTAGGACAGATTTGTTGGTTCTTTTGGCAGTCCATGGTATATTCAATAGACATCTCCAGCACCACAATTCAAAAGCATCAATTCTTTTTCTGTCTCCCTTGTTCAATGTCCAGCTTTCACAACTATATGATGCAACTGAAAATACCATGGCATGAGTCGGATGCACCTTCATCTTCAATGTGACATCTTTGCTTTTCAATACTCTAAAGAGATCTTTTGCCACAGCTTTTCCTAGAGCAACGCGTCTTTTGATTTCTTGACTGCTGCTTCCACAGGTATTGATTATAGAGCCAAGCAAAGCAAAATCTTGGACAACCTCAATCTTTTCTCCATTTATTGTGAAGTTGCATGCTGACCCAGTCGTAAGGATTTTTGTTTTGTTGATGTTTAGTCATAACCCATATTGAAGGCTATGATCTTTGATCTTCATCAGTAAATGTTTTAAATCCTCTTCACTTTCACCAAGCAGATTTGTGTCATCTGTATAACGCAGGTTGTTAATGAGTCTTCCTCCAATCTTGATGCCACATTCTTCCTCATAAAGTCCAGCTTCTTGGATTATTTGCTCAGCGTATAAATTGAAGAGATAGGGTGAAAGTATACAGCCCTGACACACACCTTTTTCAACTTTAAACCAGGCAGTGTTTCCTTGTTCTATATGAACAACTGCCCCCTGGTTCATGTACAGATTTCTCATGAGCACAATTAGGTGTTCTGGTATTCCCATTTTCTGAAGTCTTATCCATAATTTGTTATGATCCACACAATCAAATGCCTTTGCGTAGTCAATAAAACATAGATAGACATCTTTTTGATATTCTCTGCTTTCAGCTAATATCCACCTGACATCAGCAATGATGTCCCTGGTTCCCCGCCCTCTTCTGAATCCCACTTGATTTTCCGGTAAGTCCCTATCTATATACTGCTGAAGTTGCTTCTGAATGATCTTTAGTAGAATTTTGCTTGTGTGCAATATTAATGATATTGTCTGATAGTTTGCACATTCAGTTGGATCCCCATTTTTGGGAATAGGAACAAATATGGATCTCTTCCAGTCAGTTGGCCAACTAGCTGTTTTCCAAACCTGTTGGCACAAACATGTTAACACCTCCGGTGCTGCATCTGTTTGTTGAAACATCTCTATTGGTATCCCATCAATTCCTGGAGACTTGTGTTTCGCCAGTTCTTTCAAGGCAGCTTCCACTTCATCCTTCAACACCATTGGTTCCTCTTCATATGCAACCTCTTGGAATGGCTGGTCATCTACCAATTCTTTCTTGTATAATGACTCTGTGTATTCTTTCCATCTTCTTTTGATGTTTCCTGCATCATTTAATATTTTCCCTGTAGAATCTTTCACTCCTGCCACTCGAGGCTTGAATTTTTTCTTCACTTCCTTAAGCTTGAGAAACACAGAGCGTGTTCTTCCCTTTTGGTTTTCTGCCTCCAGCTCTTGGCACATGTCATTATAATATTTGTTTTTGTCTTCTCGAGCTGCCTTCTGAAATCTTGTGTTTAGTTCCTTAACTTCATCATGTCTTCCTTTTACTTTAGCTGCTGGATGTTCAAGGGCAAGTTCTACTGTCTCTTTTGACATGTAATTTGGTCTTTTCTTTGTTTCTTGTCTTTTTAAGAACTTTTTGCTTCTTTCTTGAATGATATCTTTTATGTCATGCCACAGCTCTTCTGGTCTCCTATCATTTGTGTCTAATGCATTAAACCTATTTTTGAGGTGGTCTGTGAACTCAGGTGGGATATACTCAAGGTCATACTGTGGCTCTTGTATACTTGTCCTAATTTTCTTCAGCTTCAGTTTGAACTTGCATATGAGAAGTTGATGGTCTGATCCACAGTCATCACCTGGTCTTGTTTTGACATTTTGTACAGAGCTTTTCCATTGTCTCTTTCCACAAATGTAGTCAATTTGATTCCTGTATGTTCCATCTGGTGAAGTCCATGTGTATAGTCTCCATTTATGATGTTGAAAAAATGTATTTGTACCGAAAAGGTCATTGGTCTGAGAAAATTCTATCATGTGATCTCCAGCTTCGTTTCTGTCACCAAGACCATATTTTCCAACTACTGAGCCTTCTTTTTTGTTTCCAACCTTTGCATTCCAGTCACCAGTGATTATCAGTATGTCTTGATTGCATGTTTGATCTATTTCAGATCGCAGAAGCTGATAAAAGTCTTCCCTTTCTTCATTTGTGGCCTTAGTGGTGGGTGCATAAATTTGAATAATAGTCATATTAACTGGCCTTCCTTGTAGACATTTCGGTATTATTCTATCACTGACAACATTGTATTCTATCACTGACAACATTGTATTTCATGACAGATCTTGAAATGTCTTTTTTGATGATGAGTGCAACTCCATTTCTCTTTAGTTTATCATTTCCATCATAGTAGACCATATGATTATTTGACCCAAAATGGCCTATGCTGGTCTATTTTAGCTCACTGATGCCTAAAATGTCAATGTTTATGCACTCTATTTCTCTTTTAACGATTTCTAATTTCCCTAGATTCATACTGTGTACATTCCATGTTCCATTTATTAATGGATGTTTACAGTTGTTTCTCCTCATTTTCAGTCATGCCACATCAGAAATGGAGGTCCCTGGGGCTTTACTCCATTTCCGTTATCACGGTAGACTCTACTTTGAGGGGGCAACTCTTCCCCAGTAGTCTTTTGAGCGCCTTCCAACCTGGGGGGCTCATTTTCCGGCACTATATCTGACAGTGTTTCTTTGCTATTCATAGGGTTTTCAATGGCTAGTTGTTTCGGGAGTGGCTCGCCAGGTCCTACTCCCTAGTCTGTCTTAGTCCGGAAGCTCAGCTGAAAACCTATCCACCATGGGTAACCTTGCTCACATCCAAGGTACCAGTGGCAGAGCTCTCAGCCTCATCACAACACACAAGCCCCCACAATGCGGCAAACTGACAGATGTGTGGGGGTTTATCTTGGTATTGATCCTAAATAATGTACATATGTATCATAATTTGAAGACAGCAATAAAGGAATATGCCCTTTTCTTTTTTTAAAAATGGAATATTTACTATTGAAAGAAAAACTTGTAAGTAAATGGTTGTTTTTTTAAATATAAAAACCTAAATTTTAATTTAAGGTCTTTAGAAAACATCAATTTCTACTTTATGTTCTTTGCATTAGTTAATCTGTTTTGGTTACAAAAGATTGACAGTCATATTCAAGTGGTTTAAATAAAAAAGGAGTTTATTATCAATAAACTGAAAGTAATTTTGGCTTTAAGCAAACTATATGTAGAACCAAATTAGATAATCAAAGTCTAGGTTTTTTTTTTTTATTGTTGTTTTCTCTTTCTCTCTCTAGCCTGTCCTTCCTCTTGATTCTGTTATTCTCATTCTCACTCAGAACACCAGTAGTTAATGGATAGATCCCAGTTATAAATCTAATAGGAAAAACTCCTAACATCTTAAACAGCTCAAAGAAAAATCTAGTTATGTTTCACTGTTGCTCACTTGCCTGACTTGTATCATTGATGGGCCAGTCACTATTTCAAGAAGATGATTTCATTTGTTTAGGCAGGTCTACATCATGTGTCATTCTTGGAGTGAGAGATGGAGAAACAATTATTGGGATCATATTTTCTAGGAGTGAGGGAATGATGGATCTCCAAATATAAATCAGGCTATTACTAGTAGAAGAGTGAACTGTGGCAAAGAGCAACACATTTCCTGAAAATTAATAGGTTCTAACTGTTTACAAACTTGGGAACTATCCTAGAAGATTCTTCTTTTACTATTTTCTTCCCTTTCTCCTTTCCTTTCTTCCTTTCTCCCTTTTTCCCTTTCTCCCTTCCTTTCTTATCTTTTTCAAAAATTATTGGTCATTGGAGCCACATCAATGAGCTTCAGTGTGGGACCTTTACATTCAGTTGCTCATGAACCTTAATATCCTGTAGATATGGTAAACTCAGCAAGTTCAAAACATATTCATTATCTTCCTACACAAACTTGTTTCATTTTTTGTATTTTCTCTTTGTTTAAGAGCTCCATCATATACCTTATTGCCTAAGTAAATCCTAGGCCTTACTACTAGATTTATACTTTTTCTCAGCTCCCCTCTCTACCTCAGCAACTACATTTAGTTCTCCAGAACCTGTTGCTAATACTTTGATGATTTCTAAAATTAAGCAAGGATGGCTAGACTGTGTCTTATGTATTTTGGGCATGTTGTCAGGAGAGAACAACCTGTAGAAGGACATCATGTTTTGGGAGAATGGCTGGTCAACGAATAAAAGGAAGACCTTCAACTAGACCATCAGTGTCTGTAACAATGGGCTAAAACATAAAAAAGGTCATGCGCCTGGCATAGGGTTGGAGAATGTTTCTTTCTGTTTTACATAGGGTTGCTATGAGTTGGACCTGACTCAGTGGCACCTAACAACAGCAACAAAATCTGATCCTTGGACCTTGTTACTCTCACCACAACTGCTTTTTCATCTGGGCTGTGAAAGAGTCTCCTAACACATCAGTTGCCTTTACTAATATCCTTTGCTCTATCTGGCTCTTCTACCACATTGTTCTCAATTGAAATGAGCACATGCTTAAATAACATGGACTTAACATTAACCTAACACAGAAGACCCTTTAAGAAGAGGCCCTTGCAATCCTAGTAGTTAGATATTGTTATCCCATACAGGCCTCTGGGATAAAATTATAATGAACTAATTAAGTTTCTAAAAGATGGGGTTTTTTCATGTCTGAGTCTTTACCTGTGTTTTTGTGGATTCTTATTTCTTTGTTCTCCCAAAGAACCCCTTATTACCTCATGCCTTTTTGTGAAATCTGCTCTAATTTGCCTCATTCTTGTCTCTTTCATGGTAGGATGTCTGCCTTTACTGTAGTTCTCAGTGTATTAGTAGGATTGCTTATATAGCTGTCTCTCCTGCTAGATTGGGAGACCCTTATAAACATGCTCAATGCTCTTCACTTTTGTATCTTTAAGTGACTATCAGAGTTTCTGGTACTGTGTATGGCAGCCCTAAAACAAAGAATTGTTGAACAAAGTAGTTCAAAATTTATCAAATTAATTTTTATCTAAATGATTTATCTCATGCAAAGTAGCTACAACATTGTTTCAATATATGAGGTAAAACTGTGATAAATTGATTTTGTTTTTGTTTTTCCATCTAGAAGCTTAAGTGGAATGGGTACCACGCTAAACATTTTCAAAATAAGGTATCCTATCAGTTTTGGCAGTTTAACTACTCTGTACTAGAAATAATTTCCACCTGTGGACTGTTTTATAACAATGCTAAGCAGACACTTTTTCAAAATACTCTTGGTATCTCCACTTCAGAAAACCTGCTTATGGTTGAAAGATTAATTTGTGAATCTCCTTTCACTTTGCCACTTGGGAGAAAATACCCTAGATCATTGGGTGGCTTTGAGGCAAATCTAGAGGGCTTGCAGTGGAAGAAACATGTAAGATGGCCTTTAGATTTGCAAGGAGGGCCCAGACATAATGCTAATTAAACAGTCACATAGCCTTGTGCAGATTGTTCCTGGCTCTTTAGCACTGCACAGCTTGCCTCAAGCCCCATCATTTCCCAAGATTTTGGACATTAAGCCTGGTCGTTTGGCACAATAAATGCTTTCTAGTATTGCTTCTTGATTCTAAATAGAAAGAGTTGGCATTGCAACAGACCAGTGTCATTTTCATTCTCAGGTGTGGTTTTGTTGTGGTGCTAAATTTCTCCCTTTCATATGATAAAGTCAGACATGCATGAGGGTAGATGATAGAAGATCTGTTTAGGAATAAAATGTTGGACCATATTTGTCAATTATAGTTCCTAAATTTATAATACTTCCAGGATCTCCATCTATAGATTCCCCTGTAAGCCTGAAAAATACGACTAATGGATTTTGGCAAAATGAATTCTATATCCTTAACTTTAAACTTTCTCCACTTGTTACTGATTATGTATGTATACTCTTCCTGTACATGTACACTCTGTCTATTCCCTAATTTGGAGCCTCTCTATGAATTTACCAATTGGCGCTTTTTTTTTTTTTTTTTTTTTTTTTTTTTTTTTTTTTTTTTTTTTTTTTTTTTTTTTTTTTTTTTTTTTTTTTTTTTTTTTTTTTTTTTTTTTTTTTTTTTTTTTTTTTTTTTTTTTTTTTTTGGCAGTACAGGGGGTTGAACCCAGGGCCTCATACTTGCATGCTTTGCAAGTGCTGTACCACTGAGCTGCACCCCCAGCCCTTTTTTGTTGTTGCTGTTTTTGTTTGTTTGTTTGTTTTGCTTTTTGTGAGACAGGGTTTTGCTCAATTACTCAGACTCCCTCTGGTCTTGAATTTGTGATCCTCCTACTTCTGCCTCCTTAGCCGCTGGGATTACAGGCGTGCACCACCGCGCTCAGCCCCCAATTGGCTTTTTTCATAGTTTTTTCTTTATACTTTCCATCCTCTGGTATTTGTATCTTATTGACTTTTTATCTTTTTTTACTGAACATACTACCATTTTTTTTCAAAGAAATCTTTTGTAGGTGTTCACTTTTGGAGTTATGTTTTCTATGATGCTAGATGTGTTTCTGTCCTACGGTTTTTTACTTCATTTCTAGATGTAAATGATCCTGTCCTTGCTATATTCTTGATTAAATAAGAACATTTTACCAAAATTGATAAATATAAATTTCTTTCTTATTTTATCATCTTTATATACTTTTGGAGCACAGGACTTTATTGGAGGTCACACAACAAAATGATAGATTTCAATATGATCTTTTTTTTATCATCTTTCTTTTCTAAATTGGGAACATCTTTGATCAAAAAATGCACAGTACCAAAATCATAAAATAATCATTACAAGAAGCAATACTATATATAAATATCTAGGGGTGATTTTTTTAATAGGAGATGATTTAATAACAGCTTGGTCTGTGATTGAATATTGAATAAATCAAAAGGATATCTTAGTTGACTTCAACTTTTCTGTTCACTTTAACCTGTATTACCACCATTTAGACACTTTTCTATGTCTTTAATTCAGCAAACATTAGTGCTTGTCATGGTTTGAATGTAAAGTGTCTCCCAAAGGTCATGTGACACTGTTTGTGGAGGCAATGAAAACTTTAGGAGACAGAATCTCTAGCTTTGTGAAAGTGACCCACTGGGGGCAGGCCTTTGGAGGTTTCTTACCAGGACCTGGAGCCCTAGTTGCTCTCTACCTTTTGCCCTCAATGCCATTAGATAGTTTGCCACAGGACCTGCCTCTACTGCTATCATGCCTGTCCTGCTGCCATTATGGACTGATCTGCTGTGAGTTTCTAATACATCTTTTTGTCTATAAGTTTGTTTGTGTTCTTTTTTCTGTTATAGTGATAACAGTTGACTAATACAATGCTTACAACGTTCCTGTACTGGAGAGTAAAAAAAGATGTATGACACATAGCTTCTGTATTTATAGACCATAATAAGATAAGATATGCACAAAAAACTAATACAAGGTGTAGTTGCCATTAGAATGTGCAGTTAGAGATTTATGGAGATTCAAATGAGGAAATATTCCTTGTGTTGAAGGATCAGGAGAGACCTTATGGGAAAAGTTACATTTGATGCTCTTTAAGGTTGTTTAGATTTTGACAGAGGCAAGCCTGGAAGATTGGGTAAGAGTATGTTGCAAATTAAGGGCAGAGTTTAGCCAAAGTCATAGAAGCAGGAAATCATGAGATTATTAGAGAAACGAAGTGGTTCAATTTGACTAGAGTATAGGATTTGAGGAGTTGTGGATAACAACTCTGTTTTGATTGATTGAAGCTAAAAAAGAGAGTGTCTTAAATTTTAAGTCAAGGATTGCTCGTTGTTATTGTTGTTAGGTGCCATTGAGTCAGGGTCTGACTCATAGTGACCCTAAGTCAGGCATAACACTATAGTCAGTGCTTATCTGCTATTCATAGAGTTTTCAATGGTTGACTGTTTTTTGGGAGTGGGTTGCTGGGTCTTTCTCCCAAACCTACAGCACCTGGTGGTCCCAGGTGGTCTCCCATCCAAGTACTGACCAGGCCCAACCCTGCTTAGCTCCCAAGATCTGATGAGATTGGAGTGTGCTACGGCTGCAGGCCTTGATTTAGAGGAAAAACTTTTAGCTGGAGGGAGTGAAGTGGTCATTCCTTCCTATTAATACCATGCTAAAATTGTTGTTAGGTGTGGTTCATAGGGTTTTCAATGGCGGATTGTTTTTTGGGGAGTGGGTTGCTGGGGTTCCATCTCCCAAGCCTTTCATATATTTCTTGGCCATTTGTATTTTTTCTGTTGAGAACTATCTATTCAAACCACTTATTTTTTAGTTGGATTATTTTTTATAAAGTTTTTTTGAGTTCCTTATGTATTCTGGATATTAGTCTTCTGTCAGATAAATATTTGATAAACATTTTCTCATTCTGGAGGTTTTTTCACCTTTATTCATTGTTTCCTTTAAGCTTTTTAATTTAGTATAATCCCATTTGTCTGTTTTTGCTTTTGTTCCCTATTTTGGAAAGTCATATCAAAAAATCATTGCCTGTGCCAATATCTTGAAGTCTCTCCCCTGTATTTTCTCTAATAGCTCCATAGTTTCAGCTCTTCTATTTAGGTCCTGAATCCATTTTGAGTTGGGTTTTGTACAGTGATTTTTTTGATTATATACATCTTGGAAGTTGAGAGTTTTTGTATAGGGTAAGAGATAGGGGTCACATGTTAATTTTCTGCATATGGATATCCTATTTTCTCTGCACGATTTATTGAAGAGGCTCTCTGTCCTTTCTACAGTGTTTGTTTTTGATACCTTTGTCAAAAGTCAGTTAACCAAAACTGCATATGTTTATTTCTGAAGTCTCTATCCTGTTCCATCGGTCTGTTTGTTTTTATTGCTACTACCTTGCTGTTTGCTATGGTTCTGTAGTATGTCTTGAAATCAGGTATCTTTATGTCTCCAGCTTTGTTCTTTTTGCTCAAGATTGCTTTGGTTATTCAGGGTCTTTCATGCCTATATATGAATTTTAGGATTGCTTTTTCTTGTTCTGTGAAAATGTCATTGATGGTTTGATGGGGATTAATTGAATCTGTAGTTCACTTTTGATAAAATGTACATTTAAAATATTAATTCTTATAATCCGTAAACATGGGGATTCTTTCCATTGTGTGTGTGTGTGTGTGTGTGTGTGTGTGTGTGTGTGTGTCTTCAATTTTTTAGCCAATGTTTTGTAATTTTCATTGTAGAGGTCTTTTACTTCCTTGGTTAAATTTATTCTTGGATATTTGTATAGCTATTGTGAATGGGCTTCCTTTCATGATTTGTCTCTCAGCAATCTTTTTATTAATGTATGAAAATGCTTTTGACTTTTGTATGTTGATTTTGTATCCTGAAACTTTACTGAATTTGTTCTCAGTTCTACTAGGTTTCTGGTGAAGTCTTCAAGTTTTTCTATATGTAGTATCATGTCTATAAATAGGGACAATTTGTCTTATTCCCTTTCGGTTTGTATGCCTTTTCTTTCTTTCTCTTCCATACTTTCTCTGGCTGAAACTCCCAATGCTATATTTAATATCTGTGTGTGTTTGTGTATTCATACATATGTGTATGTTAGGTACATGGACGTGTATGTATAAATACCACTTCCCTTAAGGATTTAGAAAAGGAATGACAGAGTTATAGAGTTGCAAGGTTAACTGCAAGGTCAGCAGGTTGAATTGCTATTAACACAGGAAATGGAATAGAGAAGTACAACTGTATGGATGAGTTCAAATTGAAAACTACGATACTAGGCTAACTGAACTATTATCAGGATATGAACTGGGGAAGTGTCACTGGGAAAAGTAAAGAAGGGACATTGAAGAGGGATTGACAGGGATTAATAATATTATTTAAATTGTGAGAGGGAGTCTGTATGAGATACCTGGAAAATGGATAGTTCCATGGCTAACTTATACGGGTTTTACTGGCAAATATTAGTAATGAAAATCAGTTATGATAATATATATTATATTGTGATCTTAAATTTTGCAGCACCCTATCTCTGTTGAGTCTTTGATCTGGGTAGGATTGCATAAAATATGCTTTGTATCATTCTGGGTTCATTTAATCAAGATTAACCCTAAATAAATTTTGATCTTGGCATTTCTTTAATTGAATATTTAACATTTTGATCCTAGAAAAATATTTTATCTTTATTTCCTAAATGCACTTTGTGTGGATTTTCAGAAGGGTATCACATGCATGTTATCAATGTATTTTAGCATAATAACAACCCATGTGGATGGGATTCAAATTATTGTTATAATTACACAAAAATATTATTTACTGTTAAATCAAGCAAAATATGAAGTTAGTAGATTCTGTAGCCTGTTGGGCATCATATCAGATTGAACCTGACTCTAGGCCTATAAATTAATTGGCCCCTTATATTCTACTTAGGGTCTTTGTGTGGTCTCTCACCCTCTATAATTTACCCTGCAAACTCCTGTCAGGTTCAGCTTTCTAACCTGTAGTTCTAATCACATTTTTCTCTTCAGAAATTGTTGCTACTCTTGATCTGTTAGGAACTCTACAATGTGATTTTAACTTATCTTTCTTCTTTTCTCAGATTTCCCTGCATGGAATCTATGTTCTGCCTAAACTGGACTGTCATCAGAACTCATTGTCCCCCAAGTCCATAGTGCAAAGTACTGTGCTTTAGTCAGAAATAACCTCTCCTTTCCAACACTTGCTTTTCGTGCCATCTCCTTCTTTATAGGTTCCTTGATTTACCCTCACTGAATGTAGTATCTTCTTTGAGCCTTCATATGACATTGTAACTGTCTTAAAGAACTTAATCTATCTTGATATATGAAACTACTATTTTGTAAGAAAAAAAATTATTTTGTGGGTTTTTGTTTTTATTTAAAGATTATAAGTAACTTGACGGGTAAGGGTTATATAACATTTTTTAAATGTCCTTATGGAAATCCATACAAGTCCTGGACTATAATAGGCATTGTGTTGAACTGTACACATCTGGAATTCAGTCATTCCATCTGTAAAATGTGGATGTGTTATTCCTTTTACCTTATTGCTCCATTTTGAGAACAAATGAGAACTTGTTTTGACTATAGGAAAGCCTTTATGGTATCTAAAAAGAAAGATGCTGGAAAAATGAGGGTTTTTTTTCTTTTCAACCTCATGAGCTTTTCTTATTTATCCTCCAACTCCCAAAATAATCCAGTAAAACTTTATAAAGTCATTTTTTTCATTGCATACAAAGTTCCATTGGAATACTGATATTAAAGTAGCTACTGCACGTGGCACTGAGATGAGTAAATCTTCTTGGCTTTGTTAGTAAATTAATGCAGAGAAGAAAAAAAAGTAATTGTTCAGGCTGTGAAGGAGGTTTTAGTGGGACAAATTTATATTATAGACTGATTGAATTTATCCTTATACATTTGTTGCCTGTGATTTTTGGCTCCCCTGAGTGTTTTTTAGACCCTTTTAGTACGTAACTCAGCTTTTCAAGAGGCATGTGGAATTAGTATTTTCTGTTTAGTTTCCTATGTAAGTAAACTGAGGCATGGACTATTTTAAAAGGAGATAATGAGGTGAACCCAAAGATAACAAAAGTTCTAATTTAATACCTTTTTTCTATTAAAATTTATTTTGCCATGTTCTTTTAGGATATAATTCCATGGTTATCTTTAAAGTCTAAGCAGTATATTTTCTGTCAACTCATTTGTAAAGAGCCTCAACTGAAGACTTACTTTTGAAGGTGAGATGAACCAAGTTTAGAAGGTTTAGACTTATTCTAAGAGCATATAAAGAATTAAGAGGTTAGCAAATGACTTTTCTAATGTCCAGAAGCTGTAGAACGGAGCTATTATGTAAGCTCCTGTATGTAAAAGCCCTCTCAACCCCAGCAGAATTATATCATACTTATTTATGGCACCCATAGTACTGGGCCATATGGTCACTTTATGTGGTTACACAAATGGTTGCTCGTGAACTTTGAAACTTTATGCAAATTTTAGTGCATATATATTTTGGGGGAGAGAGGTCTAAATTTTTATATTAGTCTCACAGATGTAAGTTCTTTTGAAAAGTTTAATAACTACTCTTTTTAGCCCTCAATTTCAGAAAACCTTGTAACCTGGGAGTATTCATGACTACTCAAGTCAGGAATGAGTTGTCTTCTGAGTGTGTAACACATGCTATGCTATATGCCATGAGATCCTAGGGGTCCTCTGCAGGCTTTCATAGAGTGAAGAGTCACATGGAGATAGCAGCGGAGAGCAGATGAGGATGCTGTGTATCTCTTGAGAAAGATATTAAGATCTCAAAGAGAAGGAAGTGTAAAGTGGCAATTTAAAATTTCAGGTAAGAAGGGATGAGGACTACAGAAGGGGTCACTGGCTGGGGGACCTGGCCAATTCTAAATAGTCCTTTGGATTTTATGTTGAAGGATGAAGGATAGGGATGCAAAAGGCAATTGCTCTGATTTCTTCAAGTGTTGTGTTCCTTCTTTTTAATTTCTATCTATTTCTTTTGGTTACTTTCACCAGTAATTATTATATTATGCCATCTTTGCATATTTTTACATATAACATGTCTTCCCTATTAGCTTATAACCTCTAGATGGCAGTGTGTGGTTTTTCAGGTTTGGACATTCTTCAGTGCTCATCATAGTGCCTTCATCATAAGAAATGTTCAAAAATTTTTGTTGTGTCTTTGCTGTAGTGATGCTACTGAGGATTTTCACCAGTCATGCAGTCAATTTTATGGTGATCCAAAGGTAAAATTTCTCTTAAGACTTAATATTTGTAATCATCTTGCCTTGGTATAACTACTGGGCAATTTTTATTATGTGACCTCTGAAAATTATGCAACTGTTTTATATTTTTGTTGGAAAATCTGGAGCTGTGATTTTTTTCAATTATTTTTATCTTACTATGGTTATAATTGAGTTTTATGTGCACTATCTTCCAGATACATTTGTAAGCTCTTTATGCCTATATTCTGAGTTACCTTTCTATCTACCTAGTAAGGCTATTTTGCAGACAAGTAAACTGAGATACAGAGAAGTTTACACAGCTAAAAAGTGGTAGAAGATGTGTTTGTTGTGCTTATAAATGGTAGAACATGTATGTAACAGTCCATACACAGTCCATATACAAATCAGTATGGCATGTGTGGATTGATAGTGAGACAGAGGGTCAGGTATATGATTTGACAAGGTAGAAATGGGATTCTTACATCTGCTATAAAAACGACCTATGTGTTTGACCTCTTTTTAGAGCTCTCAAAATAATTTTTGATTAAGTATGGTTTTAAGGACTAGTATGTTATTAGTTCATGAAGTTGTTTGTTTGTTTCAAGATAAAGTACATACAGAAAATGAAAGTAAGCATTTGGAAATATAGTAATTTGAAAAAGTAATTTTATATCTGTGGTATGTGATAATAAAAATTTGGTTTTATGTATTGTATCTTTTAGAAACTTTATTCTTATAATTAATTTTTAAGATATTTTACAAGTTTCTATCCTCAAAAGTTTGGAACTCTTAAGAAAAGTGATACTTAACACAGATAATTTGAGAAGCACTGTACTAAATAATAGCTTTGCAAAATTTTAATCTGTAGTTTTTTTGAAAAAAACTTTGTAGTTTGCAATTACATTCTAATCTAATCCTTTTTCTAAGGATGCTTTAGGAATTAATATATTTGGCCACTTGGTCAGTCTCTTGGTTCTGTGAGAACAGGGCCTAAATTGAATTAATTTGGGCAAGAGGGAGGGAGACATTTTTTCCCTTTTTTCTTATACTTAGTAGTTTTCATAAGAGTGACATTCTTTTTTATTTTACATTTTTTGTTGTTTTCTTTTTGTGGTACTTGGAAGTGGAACCCAGGGCCCTGTATATACATTGAAAGTGCTCTACCCCTGGGATGCACTCCCAGCTCATTTTTTATTTTTTTATTTTGAGTCAGGGTCTCACTGAGTTACACAGGCCTCTAACCTCAAACTCACAATCCTCCTGCCTCCACCTCCCCCATTGTTGGGATTACAAGCGCACCTGGCTCAGAATGACATAATTTAATTAAGTCCTTGATTCAAGATAACAGCATGAAGAACTTGTCCATCATTCATAGTTACAATCTCCTTCATTGACTTATTAAAATATCTAAAAAATAATTAACATTTAAAAATGTTCAAACTGTTTTATGGAAGAGCAGAAAAGTAAAAGAAATAATTACAAAACACTGCTGATGATACTGCCCTAATATCAGGATTTTCCATTTATGAAACAGGTAGTTGCAATGAGATAATATTTACAATCTTCCTTAGGTTTTTAATTTTTATTTTGGAGTTAGAAAATCTCTTTCTGTAACATACATTATAAAATATGCTCATGTAAAGTTATGAACTCGAATAAAGCCTTTGAATGTTCATACAATGACTATCTTCTCTTTAAACCATGTCTTACTAATGCAATTAGCATTTGACAGATGTTTAAAAGCATGCCTCCAAATAGGGATATGGCTAAGGATATGAACAGGCATTTCACAGAAAAAGAAATTCAAATGGCAAGTAAATAAATAAACAAATAAATAGTTTAGTCTCACCAACTAAAAAATGCAAGCTATCACCTTGGCAGATGTAAGGAGTGATACTGGTTTTAGAGGAAACTGGTGCTCTTATGTGCTTCCATGAATACTATAAGTTGATTCAGCCTTTCAGGAGGTTAACTTGACTGAAGAAACGCATCATACAGAAAAAATATACTCCTTTTTACCAAGCACTTCCACTTTGGGGAATTTATACTAAAGAAGTAATTAAATATCTACTTGAACATTTACAGATGATTGGCAGTCTAAATTATGATGTAGAATCCATATGGTGGGATCCTGTATGGCATCAAAAATGAAGTTGCAGAAATACATCTGTATGTATTATTAAGAGATGGAAACAAATTACCAAATACTCTGTGTAATAACATTTTTATAAAATATATTTGTATTAGGACATTCATTGAAAAATATCTGAAAGATATATTTTAAGTCTGTATATGGACAGTATTAAGAATGTTTATATAATTTTTTCATATTTGAATTTTTAATTTTTGACTTCTAACAAGCACTTCATGCATTTGAAGCTTCTTTGTTGAAAATTTGGCTGATATTTTAAAATGCACAGAATAGTATAGGGGGAAAGGAAACCTGATAATCAACAGGATGTTGGCCATTCCCCAGGTCCTGTCTGAAGGTTCTTGAGGAGCTTGTTTTTCTTTCAGAGCTGGTTTTTGAAAGCTATGTTTGAGAGACTTTTTTTTTCTTTTTTCTGTGACAAATGTCTATCATTTTCTAAACAAGAAAGCCAATGTCCCAGTTAGGTACATAGAGTTATTTTCATTCACTCCCAGTGCTGTTGTGTTAATACTGAATAAGCAGAGACAGCCTGACTGGTGGTGAAAGATGGTAAGCCGGCCTCAGGGCTTTTTCTGGTGAGTCCTAAACCTCTGATTGCCACGTTTTCCTAATTTCCCATTTCCAGGGCATCACTAGAGTGACCTTGCTTGCTGAATATGATGCCCTGAATCTCTAAGATTTTAACATGCATTTGGAAGTGGGCAGCCAGGTGGTTGTTTACAGGACTCCAAATGAACTGTGCACTCACAGCAAGTTTGATAAACACACATTTCCTCCTTTTATCAGTGAGATTGCAGAATGTGAAGTATGAGTTTCCAGTTTTACTCATTCTCCTCAACCCTTTTCCTGTTTAAAAACTTAGACATATTAATTGCATGCTGATATGTCCCTGTTTTTCATTCTGCTTACTGGTAGGTGATGGTTTGTCCCAATACTTACCTAGGCTAGGTTTGGCAAGCCTTCAAAAATAAACTTTCCATGTATTCAACTTAAAGTAGATTCACGTCATGTAATGTAATGTGAGCACTAATTAACAGTAATGACTGCTAATCACTTTGCTTTTTATACTCCTTTAGGAGCAGTGCTATTTTCCAATGTAGTTAAGTAAAATGCTTATATATGAATCAACAATGCTGCATCCTTTTAACAGCTATTGCTCACAATCAAGCTTTGAATAAATTAAATTAACTAAAATTGATTTTAATATGCAATATTTCTACAATAGTAAACTAAAGTAGTTTAAAAATTTGAACATTAGAAAGATATCTGATTTGTTGCAGTCATCCTTGTAGATGAAAAGCAATATTGCAAATAAATTTTCTCATAGTTTATGATACTTTCTCTTAGAGTTCTTTGAAATTATATGTGACTCTTCATACAGCAGCACTTTGATTCTGTGGTAAACATTTATTTTATCAGATCAATGAAAAGCAATAGGCTTATGTTTAATTTTTCTGAATTTATGTACTGACTTCCTAGAGGATCTTATAGACTTTTTAAATTACATAGTCCATTTATATAAACTTGATTCATAGGATTGTGCATTCAACATTCATTAAAAAGGGTTGTGTCATTATGTTTATTATATTATCAGACCATTATAAAAGCTTTCTGTTTATTTACATCATTCAACATACCTACAAACTGTTTTGCCTCAGGAGGAGACTAAACAAAACTCATAAATTAATAATTTAAGGGAGCAATACTCAACTAGCATTTTGGTTAAGCTAATAAGTTAAAGCCTTGGAGTCAGTACTAGTGACTTTAACAATGCTTTACTTTTGACTTTTATTGGCTGAAAATAACTTGTTAAACTGGGGCTTTTGTACTAAAATGAAATCTACATACCATGTAAGTCCCCTTCCCCCTTTTTTGATTTACGAATAGGTTGACATATTATTGAAAAAAAATTTTAACACTTTTAACAGTTCTGCACTTTCATTTCAGAGAAGGTGCAGATCTCTCTGGAAGTTTGAGAGTGACAGAATGAGTTATATACTGTTTTTCTAGGGAATTCTGGGTTTTTTATTAGCGGCTTCAGTTTTATGATGGTACCTGTATTGATGTCAATCTTTTTATCATTTAATGTAATGATGTAATTTGATGTGTGTTAATGAAATATCTTCCTTTCTCATTTTACATATTATTTCTAGTTTGCCCACAGTATTATAATTCTTACAGTCATTGTATGTGTTTCTCCAGAGGTTCAGTAATTCAGGACATTACTTTTAAATTATCCAAATGAAATAATTTGATTTCCTTTTCATTTTTGCATTATTTGTACTGTCAAATATTTACATTTTTGGTGGATACATAAGTTGAAGAAATTAAGTGGTACTGTAATAAGAAGCTTTATAGTATATATACTAGTCTTATTATATACATTGCAAGTATATATGTGAACAAAACCTTTGGCACTATACATAATTGAACTTAGTTTCAAAGAATTGTAGCAGAAGTGTTATGAGAGAATAGAAAACACACAGAAGTTTAACTGAATCCTACCCATGTGTAATTACAGGATTCGTGAGTATTGTATGTTTATTTTGGATCATGATACTGCTGCACAATAGCTCAAAACCCATGTCTATGAGGAAAAACTTGCTCTTTCAGTTTTGCTTTGAGTTCAAGTACTCATGTGTAATAAAATTATGTTTAAAAGGTGAGGATTTCAGTTTTTAGTTTTGGTTCTTTTTTTTTCCAGCATGTTTACTTTCATGTGAGAGTGATTGATCTGTGGCTGTCATTTTACCCAAAGAGGGGACAAATTGAATTGGCCTTTTAGACAAAAGTATGCCAACAGACTGTATTCTTTTTCTTGATAGAATTATGGAAAGGTAGCATGATGTGCCACATTCATTTCCCTCTTGATTGTGAAGAGGATTCTGCAATGGGGTGCTGTTTCCAATGGATAAGGAGGTGCTATGATTAGTTACCTTTCTCATGAAAGCACTACAAAGGGAAATGCAAAACGTGTGCACTGCAGTGTTCTCAATTTGACAGTCATTTTTGTTAAGTTTTTTCCCCAATGAAGTCCAGCCTATTTTAGAAAAACATAACATTTTTGTTTTTTTTTTTCTTCTTTATATTAGGCTTAGTAGATTTCCATGCATTTGACCCGTTAGAGAAATTATATTATAGACATTCTTTTTTTCGGCTTCTATTGTAAAGCTTCAAAGCTGATGCAACAGTGCCCTCTATAGTCTTTTAGTGAACAGTAGATTGACATAGGTGACTTGGAATATTCAGGTAAGAAGGATACTTAAATTTAATATTTGCTCAGAAAAGAGACTCCTTTTTCCTAAGTAGACATTCTTGTTTTTCACTAGCAGCTTTATTTTAAACAAAGGGAACAAAAGACCATTCTGAGTTTTCATTTAGAATTATTGGCTACCTCTTGTTGTTAACCAAGTTTTATCAGACATTCATCAGAGTAATTTGAGATAGAAGGAATCTTACAAGCAGTACTGGTCTCTTCATGAAATATCTTTTTGAAGTTGGACTCCAATAAGGGTATTTTAAAAAATAATTTAGTTCCTTTGAACTTGTTTTTTCTGCTTAATTAGAATTTGTGTGGGCTGCCTAAAACTTAAATTTTACTTGTTCCTCAATTGGATAAACCAGTCTTTATATATAACATTATTTAAATTCAGACCAAGAAAATTGCACAATGACTAAAGTATTTGTCATTCATTAGCATTGATTTAAATTTTAGATTTCCCTTCCTCTCTTCTTTGGCTACTTATTTGTGGATAGCTAAGTTTTTCATTGTAAAATACAACTAGATATGAAGCTATTAATTGATAATAAAAGCAAATGTTATATTTAAGTGTGATTAGCAGAGAAAGAATTCATGAATCACTTTTATTTTGCTTCTGAAAGTGCTTAAGAAAATGTGTGGACCTGAGTCCTACTTTCTGTATGTATTCACTAAGTAATGTTGAGTGTATTTCCAAACCTCTGAGCCTGCTTGCTCATCTGTAAAATGGGAGTAAAAATAGCTAGGCCTATGAAACTCTTGCAAGGGGTTAGAGATAATATGTATAGATTGGCCAAGTTATTATAAATGCTCAAATCATAACTTTATGTCAGATATCACAGTGTGAAGGTGAGTGGCTTTGTTTTATCTGAGGAAATTTTAATATGAAATCTAGAACACATTTGATGCACTTTAGATTTTAATAAATCCTATCTGGCAGTTTCTAGTGATTTATGTGAATCTGAAAGTTGCCAGAGCATAGTTTCATAATGTGGAATGACAAAATTAGATGTGCATTTACTTTCAACCCCCTATAGACCTCATTCCCAAATATCTTAAACAGATGATCTTTAAAAACTTCATTTTAATAGGCATTTACATACAAACCAATATTTGGCAATATGTGAAAACCAAAGATGAATAAAACTTAGGAAAGAAAGGCCAGAAGTTATAATTTTTTTTCCTTTAGACCATCAGACAATACTTTTTGTTGTTGTTGTTGTTAGGTGCCATCCAGTTCTGTCCAACTCATAGGGTTTTCAATGGCTGATTGTTTTCGGGATTGCCTTGGGAGTGGATTGCCATGTCCTTCTCCCATTTTTGCGGTGCTGGGAATCAAACCTGGGACCTCAGAGATGGCAGAGTGGCTTTCTGCCAACTGAGCTAAATCCCAGTCCATCAGAGAATATTTAGGATACTTTTTCATTTGATAAGTGACTTTTGCTTCCTCCACCAGGTGCAAAAAGTACTGACGTGTAAAATAGTGAAAGTGGATCTTATCTGGTTAGACTAGAGATGGAAGCCTAGAGTCTCTTCTGAGAGAACAAAGTTTAAAGGCTGCAGGTACTATATTGTTTATGCATGTCTTGTTGGTAGTTGTAAACAGTCCTTTTGTTTTGTATAAGGACTTTACCTTTGGATTTATAGCAGTTACTTTTATATCTGGCACATAAAAGACAATTAATGGGTGCTGAATACAGAGTTTTTGAACACTTATATAAGATTTGAAATAGCATATATAAAAAAATACACAATCTAATATGTTCATTTAATATTAAAGTAATTGTTTCTCTTTAAACCATTTAAAACAAGTGTACTTTCAATGTAATCATCAATTGATTTTTTTAATTGAACACATTGTTTTAGTTACAAAAATAGGAAATGAATTATAAAATGTTCAAAAGTTACCTTTGAAATGATGATTAAAAGCTGTTGTATTCCACAGAGATAGATTTAACTAAAGAATCAGACATTTCAAATGACCCAATGATAAAAATAATCTCACACAAAGAACTTCTGAATTGAATTTGCTCAACACTCAGGGTGTTTTTCTTATAAAGTTTTTGTGTTTCTTACTGATTTTGAGTGACTTTGAATTTAATATTATAATGAACTACATATTATTTTTAGTATATTTCTGGATTAACATTGATAATCACTCAAGTCTTTATCATTATAAAGAAGGAATAAGGGTTTTAAGCTTATAGAATGCAAATGAACAAGAACTTTATAAACCTAATGTGATAGTTCTTTTTGAAATAATAGCCAGTTGCAGTAAGAAACATGTTTAAAATTACTTTCTTGCCTACAAGACTGACAAGATGCTCTCATCCCTCCCCCCCCAAAAAAAAGAAAGGAATTTTTTTTTTTGCAATGAGAGTACCAAATTAAGAATCCACTTAATTAAAATAGTGATAAATGTAGATTGCATTATTGAAGACAGTGAAATACAGCTGCTCTCTCTAGTGAGAGCCTGCATAATTTACCAAGACTGTACAAAGAAGCAATGGAGCAGCTACTGCAGAGTATTAGAGGAAATGTTCTGTTTATTCTACATACATTTCTTTTTTTAATTAAAATGTCAATGGTAATTTTATAGTAGTCCTCCAAAAAATACTTCTTAAATTTTTTCAGGGTGGTAGAAATGAAACGAGATCATTACTGCTGCTGAATGAAACATATTAAACCTCAGGAAAAAATAGCATGCTATTTTTTATTAATTCAGTTTTCTTTATTATGAATTGTTACTGAATTATATGTTTTTTTTCACGAGTCTTGCATGAGAGAAATGTGGCAAAGTCTTTGAATATATATTTTATTTAAAAATCTGCATCCATAAACAAGATTTGGGTGAAGCCAGCAGTAGAACTACTTACGAATAGAGGGATAGATATGTATACTGTGGAATTCTGAAGGTATGGCAAACACTTCCTAAGTAAGGGCAAGGCATATCAGGATCAGCTGTGGGGGTATTTCCTCTCTCCTCTATCTCTGGGTTATGTTTAGGGGTTTGCTTGCATATGAGTGAGTTAGACCAAAAAAAAAAAAAAAAAAAAAAGGACTGTCTGGGGATCAAACAAGTTGATTGAGAACCAGTCATACTGTATATTTTCGTCTCTTAGTGGTGATAATTGATATCTCCATAAATATATATGAGAAAATCAATCTTTTATTTAACAAGAAACGTTTGTGGATTTTTTTTTTTTCACCTTTATTCTAGGTGCCCTCCCCGCCACTGCGTGGTATGACCTTGCTTTAGGTAACTGCTCATTGGCTTGGCTTTCCTATTTGCAAATAAGAACAAATAACAGTACCTCAATCGAGGGATTATTATGAGCATTTAGTAGGATAAACTATGTAGACTAGATCATATGGGAAACATCAATAAAGGCTAACTACTACATTATTATCTGCCACTAGGTAAGATACTTTTTTTTTTCATTGTGGCAATAGAGCATTTCTCATAGTTATCCAACTTCATGAGATAATTTTTATGTTGACATGGTTTGTCTGTTGATCTGATTCTTAGAGAAGTTAGCTATGTTCTTCTGTTTCTTCAGGAATTATGTAGTGGAAATTTTGCCACTCCTTATTTTGTCTTTAATGGTATTTTTAGTACTTCATATATCCACTTTTTTGACACTGGCAAATATGATCTCAATTCTTGGGCATTTCAGTGTCTGTTTTGGCTTTGCTTTAATTTCATACATGCTGCAAGTAACTGAATATTTTGAAGGGCTCAATTTTTTAAATGGTCTTTCAGATGACCACTTACTGAAAACTTAGGCAGGAAATGAACACATCACTAGGAATTTGAAAAGTTAACATGAGAAAATATGAGGAAGAACTTAAGATGATTTTGTTCTATATGCTTTTTTCTTTGATCTTCAATAAAATAAGTGAATGGCATGCGAAGGTAAGTCACATGCTTGTATAACCATTATTTGTAATGTTTGTATATGCTGTATAAGTTTAGAGTGTTAACATTCCTTTTTTGTTTGGTTGGTTTGGTTTTATTCCCTTTCATGGTAAGGTCTCACTGTGTAGCTCATGCTGGCCCAGAACTGTCATCCTGCCTCAATCTCCCCAGTGCGTGGATTATAGGTGTGCACCCCTATGTCTAGCTGCATTTCTTTTTTATCCTGGCGTGTTCTGGCCGTTTTCCTAAGTGCTGGAGATATAGCTCGTTAAGGCACAGATGTAGATGATTAAAATGTATTGCCAGTCCCAAAGACTCAACACTTTTGAGTTTTAAGGAAGAGAGTTGCTGCTATAAACTAAAAAAATTATTATTGGGGATGGATTCTTTGCTTTTTAAAATATTACATATTCCATATAATTGTTTTATTTGTAACTTGCCATCTAGCTTTCCTTGTGTGGCCAGTATTACTAGCCAGGCACAGTGGCGCACGCCTGTAATCCCAGTGGCTTGGGAGGCAGAGGCAGGAGGGTTGCAAGTTCAAGACCAGAGGCAGTCTGTGTAATTTAGTGAGACCCTGTCTCAAAAAAAAAGTAAAAAGAAAAATGGGCTGAGGGTGTGCAGCTCAGTGGTCCAGCACGTGCAGAGCATGTAAGTGCAAGGCCCTGGGTTCAACCCCCAGTACCACACACACACACACACACACACACACAAAAAGGTGTTTTCTGAAAGGTTCAGTATTGCTCTGTCTGTGCCTATTTGGGAAATTATGATTCTCAATTTAGCTTCTAAGTTTGAGTAATGCCTTGAAATAATTAATCAGTTTATTCTTAAATAGTTTAGACTCTTGAATTCTTCCAGAGATTAGTTAAGTTTCTCTGTCCTGGTCCTCTCCAACAGAGAGCACATAGTTATATGCTAATAGTTTTTATAGTTTTTGCAGGGCTTCAGCTCAGGTAACATAAGCTTCTTGTCAAAGTGAAGTCACATGATTTTGAGCTAAATTTAAATCAGACTTCCAATTCTCTGGCTCCTAAGGTTGTGGATTAGAAATTATTTACTTTCCTCTTTTAAATTAATTGCTTTCTAAGGCCAGACAGCCTTGCTTATTTATGAAAGCATTGTCTAATTTCTTTCAGATATTCTTTAGAGTTACTATGGACTAGATTCTATCAAAGAGTAGGTAATGTTCTATAAACTCTAATTTTAGGCTAGGATTAAGGGACCTTGTTTACAAATGAAGTTCTTGACACATTTATACTTATATAGAAATTTTGTCTTTAACTTTGAGTGGTTTAATTGCTCCTTCATGCTATTTTGCATAAGATTTCTTCTTATCTGTTACTTGAATATATTTTAGACAAAGCAACACTTTATAATAGGTAAAAACTAATTTAGTTTTTGAAGATTTTTTACAGTTATACTGTGCCAAACTTACATTGATGCTTTATGGCTAATTGATAATTACTGAATCCCTCTTGTGTAAAATTACCTGAATTACCTATTTTATATAACAGATGTAGTGTGACTAAAAAGTTTTCTACACTTTACCTGATGCATTTCTTGACTTGGAATCAATTGATCAATTAAGCCATCTGAAATGGAAATGATTATGAAGCATTTACAATGAAGAAAAAAAAGACTTTAAAGTTAAGGAGAAAATATTGTTACAAATTTCCTATTACTCATTAACACAGTAGCTAAGATTGTTTTATAGAAAGCCATAGCTCATTAATTTTACACATATTTGAGTGTATAATGTCATTATCTGTACAATATAAACATGATTTTAATTGTGTTTGGGGGAGGGGAAAAATAACTATTATCTGTCAACCTCATAGAAAACAAAATTAGAATAGATATATAAAGTTTATTTTCTAATGATTTGATAGTAACTAGTTTCTTTCCCTATAGTCATCCCAGAGTTGGAGTAAGCCTCCTAAAAAAAGTATTGTTATAATTTATCTTCTTAAATTGTTCACTGCAATTATATGATACTTTTGCATAGTAAAAGTAACATTGGCATTAGATGATATCCTTTTTGGTTTCTTTGTCTAGTTACCAGACTCTAATAGTGATGACTTTTATGAGTTATTTAATTTCTCGTGGTTTTACACATAACCATCAGCTTTTTTCATGTGTATTCTACATCTCTGGTAGTCTGAAGAAACAGTACAGTGTCTTTCTTCTAAGATGAGATTTTTGGTACTTCTCTTGAAGATATACCGGTTTCTTCATTCAGTGGAATAGCTTCATTGTAATCTTGTAGTCATCCTTGTTCTTCATGCTTTTTATTAGTATTATTATCTAAATTCTTTGCTGATTTTCTTTGATACTCAGAACAATTATGTTTTTGAGTTTAAATACATGAATCTATAAAATGTATGAATGTAATCATTTCTGTGTAACTGTGCATTGCTTGTTCTTAAAATATCAGGAGCATTTTTTTCCTGCCAATGAAACCTCTTCCTGAATGTAATTTGTTGTTGTTAGGTGCTGTCGAGTCGGTATCCAACTCAGCAACCCTCTGTACAACAGGGCAACCACTATTGTCAGTGCTTCTCTGCTGTTCATAGGGTTTTCAGTGGCATATTGACTTTTGGGAGGGGGTTGCCAGGTCCTTCTCCCAGAATGTAATTTAATGTCTACTTAATATTCTATCATGTGTTGTTGTTGTTGTGTGTTGTTAGGTGCTATCGAGTTGTGTACAATTCATAGCCACCCTAGGTACGACAGAATGAAATATTTCCCTGACACTGCCATGCCCAGCACTGTGTCAGTGTTTCTCTGCTATTCATAGAGTTTTCAATGGCTTATTTCTTTTGGAATGGTATTGGGAATAGGCTGCCAGATTCTTCTCTCATTTTTGTGGTGTGGAGGCCCAAACCCAGGGCCTCAGAGAACTGTGGCTGTATAAGTATTTCCTTAATGATTTCCTAATTTTGTAAATTAGGTGAATGTAATTTTTACTAGAAATAATAGCATATTGACATTGGTACATGGATTATTATCATTTTAAAAAATTAGTTCCCTAAAATGTATTTCCAGACATAGGAACAAAGTATATTATTCCTAAGCCCATTGATACATATTGCATAGTTCATTTCCGTAAATGTTATACCCATTTATACATTGGTTATTTATAGTTTGAAATTCTAAGTCTTTGTTTAATCTTTGTGAAACCTTAACTTGGAATTATTTTTATAGTTTCTAGCATTTGGTGAATACAAACTGGGAATACAATTCTGCCATATTTGACTGCATTTTACTCTTTGAACAAAACCAAAGAGATATGGATTACAGCAGCTCAGTCATGTAATGAGAAGCTTAGGGTGATTTTCACTATTAGTCTGAGAAGTCACTTTCTAGTAATTTAATGAGACTACATTCAATATAAGACCATCTGCAAAGCCAGCTAAATTTTACTATGTTGTGTGCTACTAATATGCTAAGTGGATGTACACAGACACAGGTAATGAATGCATATATGTTATTTTTATGTATTTACAGATGTGATGTTAATTATAACTTATTTTTTCCAATAGGCTCCATTTTACATCTAGCCACAGAATGATACTGACTGATTTATTTTCTGTCAGCATCATTAAGTTTGGCAGCATCTAGAAATGATTTCTAATTTTCTCTCAGTAAAAAAATGGTGATAGAATATTGGCTTAGAGCAGTCATTTTGGGCATATGTTTTTATGTCAAATATGTAAAATTTTAGATATATTTCTCATTGTACAAATTATTACTGCATGTTTAAGCCATTACTTTAGGCCAACTAAATATCACATAGAAAATATTTTGTGCTTGCCTTTTCTTTTTCCTTGAACTTACATTGCTAATATTGGGAATACTACAGTTCTACCATGGCATTAAAAGTGAGCCATCAAAACACAACTGTAGTGCTACTATTTTTAATTTTGTTACTGGATTTAGTAATATAATAGATCTTTTGTAAGAATAAAACAAATAGTGTTTATTTTATGGTAATTTAAATGATCATTTAGTCTTTGAAGAATATTGTATTACATTATTGATATTATTAATACTCAGAAATAATTCTTTTCATGTTTTCTTATTTTATGGGATTGGAGACAACTGACTTCTAAGCACCTTTTTAAAAATGCGAATGCTTTGGTTGTTTCTTGTTCATGATGTGAAAGTGCTACTACTTTCTGACTTGGCCATGGATGTGTAAGTGGGAGTGTTAAGACGGAATGTTGCTGCTCTTCACCAAGCTACTGGGGTCTTAACTTTGTTTTGTCTACTTTTTAGCTGTAAACATATCTACATATCCATACTGTGCATACTTTGTATGGTTCTTTGTTGTTGTTGTTGTTAGGTGCCGTCGAGTCAGTACTCATAGCGACCCTCATAGGGTTTTCAATGGCTGTTTCGGGATTGCCTTGGGAGTGGGTTGTCAAGTCCTTCTCCCATTTTTGCAGTGCTGGGAATTGAACTCGGGACCTCAGAGACTGCAGCGCAGCGCTCTACCAACTGAGCTAAATCCCAGCCCGAGTCTTGGTTAGTCAGAGTGAAATGGATTGCCTGTTCAAAGTAAGAAAATCACCTGATACATATGCAGGAGTTGTTCCTGTTGTACTTGTATTGACTGATTGATTGATTGTAGGGGGTTGAACCTAGGTCCTTGCCATACCTCCCAAGTGTTCTGCTATTGGGCTTTTAAAAAAATTTTGAGTCAGGTTTTTGCTAAGTTATGGAGGCTGCCTCTGGCCTTGAACTTTGGATCCCACTACCTCTGCCTCTAGAGTTGCTAGGATTACAGGCATGCACCACTGCAACTAGCTCCTATTACATTTTAAAATAAGGTGTCTTTCATGTTTTTTAAACAAAGAGATACACACAATTTTCTGTACAAAAGCAGACAGAGCTTGCAACAATAAGGTCATGTATCAGAACCTGCATTATAATTAAAAGATGGGATAATTTCAGAAAGGCATGATATAACCACGTTCTGCAGTTTGATCATTATTTTTAGTCTAATAGTCAAATGTGACCATCATCAAAACCCCTGAAGTTTTAAAGTTTCTTGATTTACAGAGCTGATGAGAAAAAATGATCAAATTACCTGACATGACTAATATCTGAGGTAGCATATGAAGTCTTGTAATTTTATCATAAACTCGAGGAAAGAAAGGGGAGAAGTCTTTCCCTCACCAGTTAAGTAATGTGCTTGAAAATTAATTTTATTTTAATTTAGGACAAAAAAAATCATCCAGTATTGATTTTTCTTTTTCAAACCATTTCAGACCTTAATTTAAATCAAGGTACAACATTGAAGGTGTATTTCCCACCATATTTGTCTCTGTGCTTTCAATGAATATAGATTACCCTTTCTGTATTCAGCCTGCATTTAAAAAGCTTATGTTTTGCCATAATACAGTAGATTATTTGTGGTAATGTTACAAGTCTCTAAACTACATGAACATTATCCTGCTGTTTTATTGTTTTATAATGTAAAAGTAAATGCAAGCTTTAAGAAATGTGCAGTGCTGTCAGGCTCCTTCAGGATTTAAGAAAATTGCCCTATTGAAGAACTGAAAATAATCTTTCAGGTCGCAAAGAACAGTTGTTACAATATTGCTTAGCATTTTGCTTTCTTTTTTCTCTAACCGTAGTGGTGATTTGAATCAATGCTGAAGAAACTCAGATTTTATTTGATTTCTACAAACTGCTATTGCCTTTTGAGAATTACTTATAAAACGATATGGTTAAAAATAGGAAGAAAATGGAAAACCCATTCTTAATGCTACCTAAGCCTAAAGCATAGACCTGTTTCTTGTAATTGTACAGCCCAGCTTCTAGATCCAATTTGCAAATTTGATATGATAGGCATAAATAGTATGAATTAATCACAAAACTGAAATTATGTTATGCTGAAAGCTTTCCATAAAAATGAGACAAACATCCAAACAAAATCTTCAAGCCAAACCCTTCCTGAAGTTCTAATGTGGCAGTTTGGATTTTTAAAATGTAAAGAAGAAGTTATTCCTTATAGCTTTTAGCCTTTCGTCCTATCTGTTTTAAAATATTTCCATTTAAATGCAGATTTTGATTTTCCATCTGGGACTAGGTAGGAGCCATTCTATTATACTACTAAAAGAATAATCCACTTTAACACAACATTTCTCCCTAAAGGGATGATCTTTTCTAGTCATAAGGTATTATATTTCTCAGAATGATATTAACATTCATGATGTAGTGATTTTATCTTGATTTGAAAGATGTTTCATTCTAGTGGTAAAAAGGATGAGGAGAATATTGTTTGTATCCTATTGCTAAAAAAAAAGCTTTACCTTGCTCAAGATTACGAATCAGTAATATTAAAAGTATTTTTGTGGTGTACATATGATTTATATTTTACGATATAAAAACTGTATGTCTTATGAAGTGGATATGACTAGATTCATTAAATTGAACACTGGGCTGTGCAAATTTTTCTGAATAAATCAAGCAGTGTGTTTGAAAATTTCTGAGCACGTTATAGTACTTTTTTGCTTTCATTTTGTTTACGCCTTGTAAAGAGGCCATTTGGGTAAATAAGAAAAGTGTTAAGAGCAACTGGTTACTGCATTCAGGGGTATGAATGTGTTGATTTTGCCTCAGCCTCAAAATTATTAAAACTTTAAAAGAAAGAGGGATTGTATTAATTAAATGGAATATCTCTGGCAGAAGAAGGAAAGCTGTGAAGGCCTTGCTGCTATTTGTTGGGCAAAGTCTTAGTGTGCAGAATGTAGCTATCCAAGGCTTAAAACACATTGGGACCCTGTGTAGGATGCCGGCACCATGCCCCTAGGCGTGCTGTCATTCAGCCTGCAGATTAATTAACTGAAGGCTGCACAGTCCTCCTGCAGAGCCTGGTGCTTTCAGTCAGCCCATTCTGGAGGCAGAAAATACAAGATATTAAAAGTATTAAACATTCAAAGAAGTTTTTTTCTTTTCTTAACAATATTGGACTGCATAGTGACACTTTTTCTGGGAATAGTTTTTCACACACAAACACACACATGTATATGTATTAGCGTTTTGTGTATGTATTTTTTCTCATTGCATAGGTCAGTTATTTGAGGTTAGAAACTTTAAAATCCAATGTATATAATGTAAAACCTAATGTATAACCTCCAGAGAGGATTTTCTAAGTCAGCATACATCCTTAAAAATTCCTAACTAATGATTTATTAAATCACACTTGCTAGAAAGCTCTTTATATATCTGACTGATTACAACTATGCTTATTGAAATTTTCATTAAGATTACATTTTATCTTCAGCAAAAACATGTCTGTTTATATATAAATAGAAAATATTTTGAGGTGAATGAAGATTTTTACACAATAGGGTTTTGTTTAAAATGTTGTTGTTTATATCCTCAAGTTGGATCCCACACATAGAGACTCTTCTAGGGTTTTCAATGGCTGATTGTTTCGGAATTGCCTAGGGAGTGGATTACCATGTCCTTCTACTCCCATTTATTTATTTTTTTCCAGTGCTGGGGATTGAACCCTGGTCCTCAGGAAGTGCAGATCAGGGCTCTACCGACTGAGATAAACCCCAGCCCGCTTTGTTTAAAATACACAGTTTTTTTAAAAAAGTAACTTCTAATATATTTTACCAATAACTCCATATTTAGGATGAGTACATTAAATTTCCTTGTTTTTGCTCTTCATTTTAGCTTGTTTTATAATTATAGGAAGTATGATTAATTGCCTATGCATGAAATATTAATAAATCTTATTTTCTACATATAGTTAGGGTTTATGTTCATAAGATAGTATTTGTACCTTAAAATTGAGAAAGAACAAGGAGATAACACAATGACAAAAGGCATGTTTTTTATTGAAATTATTTTAGAAGTGCAGCACACAATTGTCTCTCCTGCCACCCAACCTTTTTTCCCTGACACTGTCAATTTTTAGCCCTCTCACTGGAATTTACTTTGTTGTAGTAAATAAAAGACAAGTCATTATTAAACAGATTTTGCTGTTAATTCATTGTATGATTACCCTTTGCCATAGGTACATTTAAGGGCTTTTATCCAAAATAAAATTCGTTAAAAATGCAATTAAAAAATCTATTGTTAATGACTGCTTGAGTGACTAGCTCATAATTGGCTCATTACAATAAAAAAGTAACTATTTAAAATTTGTGACAATGAGCTACAGTACAGAGTGAACACTTCACTGTGAGGCCCTCTGTGATCACAGGAACCTGAAGGTGAAGCAGAGAAGCATGTAAATCAGAGACTCCAGCACAACTTTCTTTTTCACACCAATACAGTGAGTTCAGGTCATGACCTAGCATAGGCTGTATATAAGATGAGGAGCCCTTCTTATTTACAGTGGCCTGCACTGAAGAGTAAACTTAGGTAATATAGTCCATTAAATACTGGCACTCAGACTCTTCTTTGTTTCCTTTCCCAGAAAACTTTTCAGTTGACTTAAATTACAAAGTTTTAATCAGGAAATCTTTAGTTCTGTTGAAGCAAAACTAACAAAGACAATATTGTCATACAAGCCATCATTATTACTCGCTCCCTTGTTAATGTAGGAGAGCATGAAAATGGCTCTTTTTCAAGCTCCAGGATTTTAGAAAACATTCCTAGAGATTTTTGTTCAAGTATTTTCAGTGATTTAATATTTATGTTATTTTTAATTAATTTTGATTCATTTTATTTTTAGCCTATGGGTTCACAGTGAGATAAAAATATAAACTTGATAAGAAGCAGAAAGAAAAGTGAACTGGAGATAGTAAGTTTTTTTCTTAACAAACCTAAGTTTTGTTTCTCCTTTTGTGTCTTGGACTTGCTAGTGATTTGACGTATTGTGTGAACTCTGCAATGTCAAACTTTGTGATATCAGATGTCAGCTGTTCTCTTTAGAGTGTAAAACTCTAAAATACGAATGTAAATAAGAATTGTCATTAAATCTCTTCTTAGAGTTCTACCTATAAGGCAAAAATCCTGAATTCTAACAGTAGTTGAAAAGGCTTCTTTAATGCTTTTCCTGTTTGAGGTAAGAAAAACAGTAAAAGTTTTAAAGAGTAACAACTCCTGCTTTTGTTTAGTCTACAACAGTAATATTAATGTTACTTTTGTGTTTTGGTGAGTGACTTGGGCTTATTTTCCATTACATCTATTAAATGTTGAATCATTTTGAACTCTGAACCATAGGCCAGCCCAAGTGTGAACATAGAATATGATTTGATCGCAGTGATTTCAGGATCAGAATCACTAAAGGATACTCACATTATTAAATTTAACCAGAGAATATTGATATTAAGAGCTTACTATAAATTAACAGGGCTGGGATTTAGCTCAGTGGGTAGAGCACTGCGCTGCAGTCTCTGAGGCCCTGAGTTCAATTCCCAGCACCGCAAAAATGGGAGAAGGGCCTGGCAATCCACTCCCAAGGCAATCCCGAAGCACTCAGCCATTGAAAACCCTATGAGGGTCGCTATGAGTTGGATACCGACTCGACGGCACCTAACAACAACAACAACAATAAATTAACAGAAAATTCTTAATGAGATACTCAACAGTTTTTAAGAAATAAGACAAATTTAATTATTCTTTTATTAATAGAATTAAGAAAACATGCCTGCAGAGGAAACAATCATTTAAAACTTAGTAGAAATCACATTGGTTTCTAGTTCAGTTATTCTTTAAAGATCTACTTTCGTACTTTACCTTACTCTTCTCAGCAAAATGAGAAATGCGTTTCCAGTACTTGAGGCTGAAACGGCTTCAATCCAACTCACTTAAAAGCAGTTCAACATGAATATATGGTACCTTTGTCATTTATAAATGTAATTTGATAAGCCATTTGGTAAAGGCCATAGCTGTGTCATAGCAGTGCCAAAATATTTAATACATGCAGAAATTAATGTAGCTAGGAAACTATTGAGACTAACACTCCACTGTTTGGTACATGGGAATATTTTGTAATATTTATGATTTGATCGCTATTCATGTATTTCTTACATTTTTTCTCCATATATTTTATTGTTTATTCAAAGATTGCTTGTATTGGGTAGAGTTCCTTGTTCACTAGCACTTTAAGAAAGAGGTTATGTACTTCTACAAATATTTAAACAAAAATATTTTTATAGTTTGATTTTTAGGCATTTCATAGGCAAATGATGTTTAGTGAAAGTTATGCTATTGCCTATGATATATTTATCTATGTCCAAGATATTTTGATTTTGACTATTAGAAGACAAGTACATCCATTCATTTATCAAATGTATTCCCAGTGACTTGTGTCTTCTAGGTACAGGTTACAAATATCAATAAGAGAATGATCCAGCTCTCTTGGAACTCAGTCTAGATTACTACTGACAGTACAGTATGATATGGTGATGATAAAATGTTCTTTTGTTGGTGGTTTGTTTTTTTTTTTGTTGTTGCTGTTGGTTTTTTTTTTTTTTTTCCCAAACAGATGTTGTAGGAATATTGAGCAGAAAAGAGAGATTAGTTTTTACCTGGGGAAGTACATGATGGACAGTTGGAGGACACAGATGAGTAATGGGTTAAAAAAAACTATGGTACATGTACACAATGGAATACTACTCAGCAATTTAAAAAAATGAAATAATATAATTTGCAGCAAAATGGATAGAATTGGAGAAAATTATTTTAAGTGAACAAACACAAGCCCAAAAAGAGAAGTACCACATGTTCTCACTCATATGTGAGAGCTGAATCAAATTTAAAAGGAAGAAAAAGTCCTATACAGAAATTGGAACATAATAAAAAGCTAAAGTCAACTTAATGGCGAAGGGACAATTTAGGGAGCAGAAAGGAGGAGGGAGGGATCTAGCGAAAGGAAGAGATTGATGGGAGAAGACAGGAGAGGGAGGAAGGACAAGGAGGAGCTAGGATTGAGAGAGAGGATGACCTCAAAGTAAACAGCCCAACTTTAATAGTTCGGGAAATGATTATAATAATACCAATAATACCAAAGAATGGTAATAATACAAAAAGGCTAGATTATTCATGTAATACTACTGACAATGTAAAAAGATAGATCACTACAGAAAAAAATTTGGATCTAAATCATAATTGGGATGCAAGGGTATATAGAAAAATAATCCCACAAAAAGACATGCAATGTAGAAGAGAGGCCTTTGGTGAGGGGGTAGGAAAATGGGGAAGAGGTGCACAAGAGGGTAAGGGGGAAGTTATCTGTGCAATGTACAATGAAATGCATATATGGAAATGTCACCATGAAGTACATGTCAGAATGAAATACATTAAGTTGTACATTAAAAATTTCCAATAAAAAATAAGATGAATAGAGAAAATAAAATTTCTTTAACTACATCCAAAAAAAATAAACAAGAAAAAAATGACTTCTCAGACTGAAAGAATATGCTACATGAAGCATAGGGATGTGACAAAACATGGCACATATCTCTCACAGTTTGTTGTAACTAAATAATATGTATAAGTAGTAGAGATCCCATTCTGTAGGTAATGAGGAATCATTGAAGATTTGTAAGTTAAGAAGCAAGATTTGTATTTGTAGTAATGTAGAGGAGGCAGAGAGGGGAAAGGTGAGTGAGTGAATATTTTCAGATTGAAGTGTCTCAAAGTATTAGAGATGCTCCAAAAGGAGAAATCAAGCCTAAGTAAATTAATGGTAGAGATTATCAACACATATAATTAATAATCAAAGTCTTGTGAGCAGGTAAGCTCACCTAAGGTAGTATTGAATGTTGTTGTTAGGTCCTGTCCAGTGGAGTCCGACTCATAATGACCCTATATACAACAGAGTGAAACATTCCCTAACACTGTGCCTTGCCTGACACTATTTCAGTGCTTCCCTGCTATTCACAGGGTTTTTGATGGCTGATTATTTTGTAATTGCTTTGGGAATGGATTGCCACGTCCTTCTCCCATTTTTGCAGTGCTAGTGATGGGACCAAGGATCTCAGAGGACACAGAGCAGCACTCTACCAATTGGTCTAACCCCCAGCCCAGTGGTGTTGAATAGTAGGAAAGAATTTGAACTTTGTTACTTGCTTGCCCAGTTGTGTCTTACTAACTATGTGACTTTGGGCAAGTTACTTCACCTCTTTGCCTCAGCTTTCTCTTCTACCAAATGGGGATAAAAATTGACTACCTCATGGAGTTGCAGTGAGGATTGAATGAGTTAACATAATGTTATTACTATGCTATTATTTAGAGTGTAAAAAGAGAAGTGAAAGCACATATCAGAAAGAGGAAAATTGATTGAACAAGATCCAGAAATATTTAGAAGTGATGAGAGGAAGAGTGCAGGTTGGTGGATTATCTCTGGAGAAAAGAATATGGTGTATATGTTTAGAAATGAGAAATGGAATGTTCGATCTACCCATGTAACAGATGCTTCTGTTCTCAGTGACCCTAGGGCAAGCTGATTTACTTCAAATGAGCAGAAGTAAGGGAAGTAATTAAGTTATTTGAGAAAAAGTTTAAATATATGGAGTGATCACTTAGGAAAAAGGAAAAGGAGACTGAAGATTGCCAGACTGCCCAGAGTCCATGGGTAGTTGAGAATCAGAAATGTGAAAAGAGGACAGTCTTTAAAATTTAGCCTCAGTTAAATTAAAATGAAAATTTTGCATGTTTAGTAGGTAAGATCACTTTGAAGGAAGCAGTTTATTATTTACTTATTAAAGGTAAGGATAATGTTTTATTTTTGAATGAACAGATACAGTATTCCAGAAATCATAGAAACCCTATGTACAACATAATGAAACACTACTTCACATTGTGTCACGCCCGACACTATGTCTGACAATGCTTCACTGCTATTCATAGGGATTTTGATGGCTGATTGTTTCAGGAGTGGGCTGTTGAGTCCATCTCCCAAACCTATAGCACCCTGTATTCCCAGGCAGTCTCCCATCCAAGGACTAATTATTAGGCCTGACTCTCCTTAGCTTCTGAGATCAGATGAGATCAGATGCCAGGGTGGTATGACTGTAGACTCCAGAAATCATAGATGACAACATTTGTTAAATAAAATTTCTATGAGAATAATTTCCCATAATTTAGTGGGGAGAATACTAAACTAATATGAGATTAAATACATTTTTTCTGGGCATCAGATAGCAGATGATATAGTCCCTTTGGGAAGGTCACTTAAATATATCAGTGATTAATGGATATATAGAATCAAATGAATAGTCCTTGTATTATGTTAATAGCATCAAATATCTAGGTTCCTACTAAATGAATGAAAAACAAAATGAGATATCCATAAGTAAGTAAAATGAATGTCTGGATAACAACATAGTGTGACTTTTTTTTTTTTTCTTTCTTTTTGAGGCTTGAACCCAGGGCCTCAAGCATGCTTTGCACGTGTTCCATTACTGAGCTGCACCCCTAGCCACTTTTTATTTTTCATCTTGAGACAAGGACTTGCTAAGTTATATAGGCTTATAGGCTGCCTCTGGCCTAGAAACTGCGATCCTCCTGCCTCTGTTTCCCAGTAATTTTTTTCTTTATTACATTTTATTTGTTTCAACAATTAAATTTTAGTTTTTTTTTTTTTGTTTGTTTGTTTTTTTTTTTTTGCGGTATTGGGTGTTGAACCCAGGGCCTCGTGCTTGCATCTTTGCAAATGCTGCACCCTCATCCCATGCTTTTACTTTTTGAGCCAGGGTCTCATTAAATTTGAACTTGTGATCCTCCTGCCTCTGCCTCCCGAGTTGCTGGGATTATAGGTATGTGCCACTGCACCTGGCTAAATTTTAGCTTTTTTTGTTCTTTAGGTATTCCTTTTAAAATATTTTTCTGTATTAAGCAATTTTCCCTTTTCCCCCTTTATTGGTAAATATTGGTGGAGTACAGAGTGATATAGCATTTGCTTTTTCCATTATGCAACTATTACATCACTTTTGGTTATGCTTTTATCAACTTACAAGGTTTATGGAACCTTTTGACTAGAATGTAGTAAAACTCATATGCATATTTGGGTTATATTCCCCTATTTTTACCATATACTCATGAAATTGTATCATTTACATTGAGATTATCCTCTCTGCCTTTTTCCCTCTACAATGATTCTCCTCCCATCCCAGCTTCTGGAATCTTCACTTCCCTTTGCCAGTTCCCTCTCTCCTTCTTTCTACTCTTTATCTTTTCCCTTTGCTAAGTTTAACTGTTCATTTTTATTAATCAGCTTATGCATAGGATTCTTTTCTTCCTTTAAATAAGACTCAGCTCCCACATATGAGTGGGAACATATGGTATTTCTCTTTTTGAGCTTGTGTTCACTCAAGATAGTATTCTCTGGTTCCATCCATTTTGCTGCAAATGACATTATTTCATTTTTTATCACTGAGCAATATTCCATTGGGTATATGCACCATAATTTTTTTATCTATTCTTCCATTGATGGACATCTTGATTAATTCCATATCTTTGCTATTGTAAAGAGTACTGCATTGAATATGGAGATGCATGTGTCTCTCTGTAGTATGATGACTTGTCTTCCTTTGGGTATATTCCCAGTAGTGGTGTAGCTGGGTCATATGGCAGTTCTATTTTTAGTTTTCTGAGGTATCTCCAGATTGATTTCCTAAGTGGTTAAACCAATTTACACTCCCACCAACAGAGTAAGAGGGTTCCTTTTTCTCCACATCCTTGCCAGCACTTATTATTTGTTTTGTTGATCCTGACCATTCTTACTGGAGTTAGGTAGAATCTACGAGTTGTTTTGATTTGCATTTCCATAATCATTTGGGATATTGAGCATTTTTTCTTGTGTTTCTTAGCCTTTCGAATTTCTTCTTTTGGGAACTGTCTCTTCATTTCCTTTGTCTACCTGTGTATTGGCTTATTTGTTGTCTTGGCATTTGCTTTCTTGAGTTCTTTGTAAATTTTAGAAATTAGTCCTCTGTCAAGTGTATAGGATCTGAAGATTTTATCCAGTTCAGTGGGCTTTTCCTTAACTCTGTTGATTGTTTCCTTTACTGTACAGAAGGTTTTAAATTTCATGTAATCTAATTTGTCAAGTCTTAGTGCGATTTCCTGAGCAAATGGAGTATTATTAAGGAAATACTTTCCTATACCTGTGTGTTGGAGCGTGTTCCCTATCTTTCCTTCTAGTAGTTTTAGGGTTTCTCATTTTATGTTGCTTCAATAATTAAGTTTTAGCTCTTTTGTTTTTTAAGTATTTCTTGTGAAATATTTTTCTGTATTTAATTAATCAGTTTTCCAATTTTTAGTAATTGAGAAATTAAATACTTTTTAGTTTACATTAATTTATATTACAAAGCATATGTAAATAACCCAGTGTTAGCTACTGTCTATTATTGAACTGTTGAAGAATGGACTGCTCATACTTTGGACTCATCAGTATAAAACAAAGTTATAAATCAGATTATTTGTCTAATAAGGGAACCATTGCTAGAAGTAATAATGTTGAGATTCTGGTAGTGTGTTTTTTTTTTCAGTTCTAGTAACAACCAAGAATGCATTTAATGCTTTGTTTTTTCTTTTTGTTGTTATCTTTTAATTGAGAAAATTAGAAAGTAAAGATAATTAATTGTATTAGGAATCTTTATGTAGCCATTTGCCAACTTGAAAAATTTTCAATTCATGAATGCTGAATTTAAGGTGTACAAATATTTATAATGTCTTAGTTTAAATATAATGACCTTCATTGATTTATTTACATTGACACGATAACTACACATATTTATGGATTACAACATGATAATTTGATTCATATATACAAAGTATGACTATCACTATACCAACCTGGCATCTGATCCTGTCTGAGCTTGGAAGCTAAGCAGTGTCAGGCCTAGTCAGTCCTTGGATGGGAGACCATCTGGGAATACTGGGTACTATAGGCTTGGAAGAAGGACCTGGCAGCCTACTCCCTGAACAGTCAGCCATCAAAACCCTATGAATAGCAGAGAAGCACTGACATATTGCCAGGCATGACAATATTAGATAGCGTTCGGATCTGTTGTATATGAGTCAATATGAGTCGATATGAGTCAAACCTGACTTGATGGTACCTAACAACAACAACATACAAAGTATAATAATCAAATAAGGATAATTAGCATTTTTGTCTCCTTAAATATTATTTCTTTATTTTGGGAACCTTCAAACTCTCCCTTTTAGTTCTTTATAAAATATGTAATAAACTGTTGTAAACTCTAGTTATCCTACTGCAGTGTGGAACATTGGACCTCATTCCTCCTATCTAACTATATCGTGATCCCCATTGTCACCTCCTTTTATCCTCCCTCCCCTTCCCATCCTCTAACGACCACTATTCTACTGTCTAGTTCTGTGTGACCAGTTTTCCTAGCCTCCACATATGAACAAGAACATGCAGTATTGGTCTTTCTGTGCCTAGGTCATTTCCCTTAACACATCTTCCAGTTCCATGCTGCAAGTGACAAGATTTTATTCATTTTTATGGCTGAATAGTATTCCATTGTGTGTGTGTGTGTGTGTGTGTGTATCTTTATTCATTCATCTGTTGTTGTAAACTTTGGTTGATTCTGTATCTTTGCTATTGTAATTAGTGTCGCTGAATTAACCTAGAAGTGCAAATGTTTCTTCAACAAACTGATTTAGTATTGTTTGGGTATTTACACAATAGTGGCATTGCTGGATCTTATGTTAGTCCTATTTTTAGTTTTTTTGAGGGACCCTATGCTGTTGTCATTGGTAGATGTACTAATATGCATTCTCATCAGCAGTGTATAAGACTTTCCCTTTTTGCTCATCTCACCAGAATTTATTTTTGTTTTTTTTTTTATAGCAGTTCTAACTGGGATGGAATGTCTGATTGTAGTTTTGATTTGTGTTTCCCTGTGATTAGTGATATTGAGCATTTTCTCATGTACTGGTTGGTCCATTGTGTATCTTTTGAGAAATATCTATTCAGATCATTTGTTCAATAATGACCATATCTTAATTTTAATTACAGAAAAGTCCAGAGTAGCATTTAAAATTAAGCATTAAGTTATATAGACAGACACTGAAGAAAAAAAATATTTCCCCTCATAATTTGAGCATTTTTAAGCAAGTGTTTTCATAGGCCTCCAGTTAAAAAAATTAAGGCATTGTAATTCTAGGTCATTTAGTACAGAGCTTAAAGGCAAGTTACAAATATGTGCCTTTAGATAATTAACATTGAACTTCTCTTGCAAGAGTTCCATACTGAACTAAAATTGGACGAGTTAAGGTCAGGGATGAGGGTATCTTTGACCCACTGAGGAGTCCTTTTTATATTTCTGAAGTTTCTTGTTGTTGTTAGGTACCACAGAGACAAGTCTGACTCATGGCAACCCTCATAGGGTTTTCAATGGCTGATCAGTATTGTTTTGGGAGTGGATTGCCACATCCTTCCCATGTTTTTGTGGTACTGGAGATCCAGTCTGAGTCCTCAAAGAGCACAGAGCAGTACTCTGCCAACTGAGCTAAACCGCAGCTCTGAAGTTTCTTAAGGAATAAAATATGACTAGAATTTTGTTTTAGGTAACTTTTCAGAAATATGTTTGCTCTACTTATTAAAAAAAAAAAAACACCTGGGGGGCCGGGCGTGGTGGCACACGCCTGTAATCCCAGCGGCTCCGGAGGCGGAGGCGGGAGAATCGCAAGTTCGAGACCAGAGGCCATCTGCGTAATTTAGCAAGACCCTGTCTCAAAAAGTAAAAAAAAATGGGCTGAGGTGGTCCAGCACTTGCAGAGCATGCAGGCACAAGGCCCTGGGTTCAACCCCCAGTACTGCAAACAAACAAACAAACAAACAAACAAAAAACCTGGATTTATTTTCCAATACCCAAATCAAGTCAGCGGTTCCTAATTTTTTCTCTAAGTAGGTGTATAAAGGACACTGTAACTTTTTCAGTAGAAACTTGAAAAAAGGGATAATAAACAATTGATTTTTCTGTGGTTTTTGTTTTATATAAAACATGATGAAGATTCCTAGGAAAACTTACACATGAGTAATTGATCCTGTGTCACCAGTTTTGAGAAGTAATTGAATGTTTGACAAAGCCAAACTCTAATGTTAACAGGAGGGCTACTTTGGTTTTCATAAACATCACTTTGCTAAAAAAATAAAGAAATGAAATTTTAATAAGACATGGTTTTTGATAGAAAGTGTTACAAATGTGAAAGGAAACCTCAAATGTTTTTCCACTGTGATATCAGGGGAAATACCTTAGGAAAACAGAGTGGTCAGTGATACAAGGAAGAAGGAAGGAATAAATGGAAATTTTTCTGAAAAGAGGAATTCATATAGTACCTAGTCAATCTAAGTCCCATTTTATTTAATATTAAAAATTAATTTTCATGAAAAAGAGTCCATATTAAAATCTTCTGGGCTTGTAGTTTTATTCCTAACAGAAAAGAAAATAACTGGAACAGATCCTATATATGGGCAGCACAGTTAATTGTTAAATGAGTAAATAAATGCCAATGACCAAAGCAATGGCAGTTTAGCCATCATGTAAACAAGTATACGGTAAAATAATCCACACTGATTGTAGAATGGTAGGTTATTATGTAAATTACAAAAATGTTCCCAAAGCGATACAGTGGTACCTTGGATCAACTCTGTCTATTCTGGAAGGCTGGTCAAGCGTCAATCAGTTAAGTGCCAAGCATTTTTTTCCCATAAGAAATAAAGTAAATATATTTATTATTTCTGTGCCATACTGAATGACTAATTCAAACATGCATCTGCCACTCATATATTTGGCAGTAAGTCCTTTAAATTCAGTTGTTGTTCTTACTATTTTCCTTTTTTCTTCACTTTTAGCATTAAAAGTTTCTTGTGTCCTGTCATGACTGTATGGTATATATATGTATGTTTGTTGTTGTTGTTAGGTGCCGTCGAGTCGGCATCCGACTCATAGCAACCCTCATAGGGTTTTCAATGACAGACTGTTTCGGGATTGACTTGGGAGTGGATTGCCAGGCCCTTCTCCCATTTTTGCGGTGCTGGGAATTGAACTCGGGACCTCAGAGACTGCAGCGCAGCGCTATACCAACTTGAGCTGGGATTTAGCTCAGTTGGTAGAGCACTGCGGTGCAGTCTCTGAGGTCCTGAGTTTGATTCCCAGCACCGCAAAAATGGGAGAAGGGCCTGGCAATCCACTCCCAAGGCAATCCCGAAACAGTCAGCCATTGAAAACCCTATGAGGGTCACTATGAGTTGGACCTGACTTGATGATGGCACCTAACAACAACAAGTTTTCAGAGCGCTGCACTGCAGTCTCTGAGGTCCCGAGTTCAATTCCCAGCACTGCAAAAATGGGAGAAGGACCAGGCAATCCACTGCCAAGGCAATCCCGAAACAGTCAGCCATTGGAAGCCCTATGAGGGTTGCTATGAGTCGGATACCGACTCGATGGCACCTAACAACAACAACAACAACAACAAGAGACTGGAATTTGTAAAAGCAGGCCTTGGAGTGCCCTGGGGCAGATCTGATGAGGCACCTCGGATTATCCAGGGAGATATGTATGTATGTATGTAAAAAAAAAATGCACAAGATCATGAACACAGCACTAGGACAGGTCTTTACTGCTTGAAATCAATGCACAAAGACACACTTTCCCCTTTGTGTCACCTAGAAGCATCATGGGTAAGTGTGATGTCTTCTACAGGTTTTAGCATGGTGGTGGAGTGTCAAGCAAGAGGTCAAGCACTGAACCTGAATTCTCTCAAAAACATTGCTGAAGGACTGAAATGTTCAAGTTCAGAGCAGTTCAAATGCCAAGGTACCACTGTATGTACTTGTTTTGAAAAACAGCCCTAACCATCTCCCTTTCCTTGATCACCAGAATGCATTGGCAACAGATGAAGTTCTAAGAAAAAGGAGTAAATATCACATTAAATTGACTTGTTATATTGAGCCTCTTCTTAGTCTACTAGAAACATTTGGTGAGAATAGTTAGTTATTATGACATAGTCATTGACTGTATCAACATGCTTCAACTAACACAAAGTATAAAGTCTAAGACTGAGTCTAGGAAGCTACTGATTAATAGAGAGCTGATTGCTAATCTGCTGTGATAATATCCTTTTAACATCATATGGAGTGATCATGATACTGATTATATTGCTAATACTATATTCATTATCCTATAGAAAAATTAAAGCATGGAACTAATGTGTTTTTCACTCATAATAGAAGTTAAATTAGGAAAATATAACAACTATTGTATATTTAATAGCCTCTCATTTTATCTCACCAACTTCTTGACATCTTTGTGTCATGAAAAGCCATATCATTCTATTCCATGTTCTGCTTGCTGAAAGTAAAGAGGATTTGAAATATTTACTGATTAAGATCAAGGAACACAGCCTTCAGCATGAATTCCAACTCAGTGTCAAGAAAACAAAAAGTCCTTACAGCTGAGTCAGTAAGCAACTTCATGATAAATGGAGAAAAGATTGAGGTGGTCCAATATTTTGCTTTACTTGGTTCTATAATCAACACTCACAGAAGCAACAGTCAGGAAATCAAAAGATTGGGAAAAGGTGTTGTAAACGACCTCTTTTTTATTGGAAATTTTTAATGTACATCTTGATGTGATTCATTCTGACATGCTTTTCATTGTGACATTTCCATATATGCATTTTGATGTACATTATTCATATATGTGCTCCCTTACCCTCTTATATGCTTCCGCCTCTCCCCCATCCTCCCCATCTAAGTCTTCTCTATCTTTTACTTGGTAATATTTTTCTATATGTCCTTGGGTTCCAGTTCTGTCTAAGATAGAAACTTTTTCTGTAGTAATCTTTGTTTTTATCTTGTTAGAAAAATTGCATGCATTTTCTAGACCATTTATATTGACACCATTCTTAGCTTTTTTTTTCCGTTTTATTTTGATCCAACCTTTGAACAGGATTTTTCCTTCTTATAATTTTGATTCAGCTCCCACATATGAGTGAGAACACGTGATGTTTCTCTTTCTGAGCTTGTGTTCCTTCACTTAAAATAATTTTCTCTAATTCCATCCATTTTGCTGCAAATGACCTTATTTCATTTTTCTTGATTGCTGAATAGTATTCCATTGTGTATATGTACCATAGTTTTTTTATCCATTCTTCTGTTGAAGGGCACTTTGGTTGATTCCATATCCTTGCTATTGTGAAAAGTGCTGCATTGAGCATGGAGATGCAAGTGTCTCTGTGATATGATGATCCATCTCCCTTTGAGTAAATTCCCAATAGTGTTATATCTGGCTCATATGGTAAGTCTATTTTCATTTTTTAAGATATCTCCATATTGATTTCCACAGTGGTTGGACCAACAATGTTCCACCAACAATGTAAGAGTGTTCCCTTTTCCCCACAACCTCACCAGCATTTGTTGTTATTTGTTTTATTGATCTTGGCCATTCTTACGGGTATAAGGTGAAATCTCAGAGTTGTTTTAATTTGCATTTCCCTGATGGCTAGGAATATTGAGCATTTTTTCATGTGTTTCATGGCTTTATGGACCTCTTCATTTGAGAACTGTCTACTCAGTTCCTTTGCCCATTTGTGTATTATTGTTGTTGTTGGATGCTGTGGAGTCTGTATCCAACTCATAGCGACCCTCTGTACAACAGGGGAAACACTATTGACAGTGCTTCTCTGATGTTCATAGGGTTTTCAATGGCAGACTGATTTTTGGGAGGGGGTTGCCAGGTCCTTCTGCTAAGCCTACAGCTTCTGGTGTTCCCAGGTGGTCTCCCATCCAGGTACTAACCAGGCCCGACCCTGCTTAGCTTCTGAGATTTGACGGGATCAGATACCACAGGGCTACCACTGCAGGCCATTTATGTATTAGATTATTTGTTTTTTGGGGAGCTTTTTTCTTGAATTCTTTATAAATTCTAGTAAGTAGACCTTTATCTGATCAATAAAATGTGAAGATTGTTTCCCATTCGTTGGGGGTTTCCTTGACTCAGTTGTTTCTTTTACTGTGCAGAAGCTTTTTAATTTCATGTGAACCCATTTATCTATTCTTGTTGCAATTTCTTGAGCAATTGGAGTCCTACTAAGGAAATACTTTCCTATGCCTATATGATGGAGTGTATTGCCTATCTTGCCTTCTATAAGTTTTAAAGTTTCTGGTTTTATGTTGAGATCTTTTATCCATTTGAATTAACTCTCGTGTATATTGAGAGATGGGGGTCAGCTTTCATTTTTCTGCATGTGGATGACCATGTTTCCCAGCACCATTTGTTGAAGAGACTGTCCTTTTTCCAGTTTACTTGCTTTGCTCCGTTGTCAAAAATCAGGTGGCTATAGGTGTGTTGAGGTATATATCTGGGTCTTTTATTCTGTTCCAGATGTCTTCAGGCCTATTTTTGTGCCAGTACCAAGCTGTTTTTGCAACCACTGCCCTGTAGTATAGTTTGAAGTCAGGGATTGTGATTCCACCTGCATTAGGTTTGCAGCTTAAAAGTGTTTAGGCTACCCATGGCCTTTTGTGGTTCCATATGAAATTTTGGATCATTTTTTCTATTTCTGTAAAGTCAGTCAGTGGAATTTTAATGGGTATTGCATTAAATCTGTAGATTGCTTTTGGCAGGATAGCCATTTTTACAATATTAATTATCCCTATCCAGGAGCAGGGGAGGTCTTTCTATTTTTCAGTGTCCTCTGCTATTTCTTTCTTTAACGTTTTGAAATTTTTCTTGTAGAGATCTGAAGGGCCTTTGGTTAGATTGATTCCAAGGTATTTAATTTTCTGGTGGGCTTTCATGAATGGTAGTTTTCCTGAAATTTCCCTTCTCTTCCTGTCTGGAATTGGTGTAGAGAAAAGCTATTGATTTTTGTGTGTTAATTTTGTAGCCTGCGACTTTGCTGAAAGAGTTAATTAGATCCAGAACTTTTCTGGTTGAGGTTTTGGGGTCTTTCAGATACAAGATCATATCATCTGCAAAGAAGGATAATTTGACCTCTTCCTTGCCAATCTGTATCCCTTTGATTTCTTTCTCTTGTCAGATTGCCTTGGCCAGGACTTCAATTACAATGTTAAATAGAATAAGAGAGAGAGGACATCCTTGTCTTGTTCCTGATCTAAGAGGAAATGGTTTCAGGTTTTCTCCATTTAATATAATGTTGGCTGTAAGTTTGTCATAAATGGCTTTTATGAAATTAAGGTATTTGCCTGTTATACCTATCTTCTCCAGTGTTTTTATCATGAAAAGGTGTTGAACTTTGTCGAAGGCCTTTTCAGCATCAATTGAGATGATCATGTGGTTTTTGTTTGCCAATTTCTTGATATGCTGGGTTACATTGACTGATTTCCGTATGTTAAACCAGCCTTGCATCTGTGGTATAAATCCCACTTGGTCATGGTGGATAATCTTTTTTATATGCTGCTGGATTCTGCTTGCCAGAATTTTATTAAATATTTTTCTGTCTAGATTCATAAGGGAGATGGGTCTGTACTTCTCTATCTTAGATGAATCTTTTCCTGGTTTAGGTATCAGGGTGATGGTAGCTTCATAGAAAGAATTTGGGAGTTTTCCCTCCTTTTCTATTTTTTGGAATAATTTGAGGAAGACAGGCATTATATCTTCTTTAAAAGTTTGGTAAAATTCTGCTGTGAATCCATCAGGACCTGGGCTCTTCTTTATTGGGAGATTTTAATTACCTTTTCTCTTTCCGTATATATAATGGGCTTGTTTAGGTCAGTTATGTCTTCTGGGGTTAGCTTTGGTAGGTCATATGTGTTAATAAATTTGTCCATTTCTTCTCCATTTTTATATTTTTGGGAATATAGTCTCTTATAGTAATCCCTGATAATTTTCTGTATTTCGTTGGAGTCGGTGGTTATGGATCCGTTGTCTTTCATAATCTGTACTATGGTGGATTTTTCCTTTTTCTTTTTGATGAGGTTAGCCAGAGGATTGTCTGTTTTATTAAGCTTTTCAAAGAACCAGCTCTTTGTCTTATTAATTTTTTGAGTTATCTCTTTGGATTCAAATTGAGATATTTCTCCCTTTATTTTTGTAATTTCCTTTTGTGTGTTGCTTTCAGGCTTGATTTTTTGTTGGTTTTCTAGTGTCTTAAGATGCATTACTAGGTCATTTTTTTGGCTCTTCTTTATTTTATTGATGAAGGCACTTAATGCTATAAACTTCCCTCTTAAAACTGCCTTTGCTGTATCCCATATGTTTTGGTATGATGTATTTTCATCATCATTTGATTGTAGGAATTTTTTAAATTCTAATTTGATTTCATCAACAATCCATTGGTCATTCATCAGTGTGTTATTCAGTCTCCATGAGTTTGCAAAGTTTCTCGAATTATTCTTGCTCTTGAGCTCCAATTTTGTCCCATTTGATCTGATATGGGACAGGGGATAATTTCTAGTTTTTTGTATTTGTTGAGGGAGTTCTTATGGACTAGCATATGATCTATCATAGAAAAACGTTCCATGTCGAGCTGAAAAGAATGTGTATTCCTCATCATGTGTATAAAATATTGTGTATATATCTGTGAGATCCAACTGGCTTAGGGTGGAGATTAGATTTGACGTTTCTCTGTTGATTTTTGGTTTTGATGACCTTTCTCTTGATAAAAGTGGTGTATTGAAGTCTCCCGTTATTATTGATTCTGGTCCAATAAAGTTCTTTATATTCCATAAGGTTTGTCTTATAAAACTAGGAGCCCCTATGTTTGGGGCATAAATATTAAGGAGCATTATTGATTCTTGATCGATTGTTCCTTGTGTTAAAATGTAATGTCCTCCTTTGTCTCTTCTAATTAGTTTTGGAATGAAATTTGATCTATCTGAAATTAGTATTGCAACACCTGCTTTCTTTTGTCCCCCCCCCCCCGCTAGGTATGTATTTTTTCAGCCCTTAATTCTCAGTTTATTCCAGTCTTTGTGAGTTAGATGAGTTTCTTGAATACCACATATTGATGGTTTGTGTTTTTTCATCCAATTAGCCAGTCTCTGTCTCTTAATTGGCAAGTTAAGACCATGTACATTAATAGTGATTATTGAGTAGCATTTATTGTTATATACCCACTCATTACCTGTTACTGATTTATGAATCATGTTTGCTTTGGTCCTTTCTTGGATTGCACTCATCTCAACTAACCAGTTCTGTGTTTTCCTTTATAGGGTTGTCTTAACTCTCCTGGATGTGCTAGTTGATTTACAATCCTCTCCAGTGCTGGTTTGGTGGTTGCGTATCGTTTAAAAGCATCAATGTCATTATATGTCTTATACTCCTCATCTATTTTCAAAGATAATTTTGCTGGATATATTAGTCTTGGCTGGAGATTTTTTTTAGGATTTAGGTATTCTTTTAGGATTTGAATCACCTGTGTCCATTCCTTTCTAGCTTTCAATGTTGATATGGAGAAGTCTGCAGTAATTTTAAAAGGTTTTGCTTTATAAATAATAAGGGGCTTTTGTGTTGCTGCTTGCAGGATAGCTTCCCTGGTCTCTAATGACAGCATGCTAACAATGACGTGTCTCAAGGATGATCTAGTTAAGTCAGCCTTCAAAGGAGTCCTGAATGTCTCAGTGGTGTATATATCCATTTCCTGTACTATCTTTGGGACGTTTTCCTTGAGGATATCCCTTACTAGATTTTGAAGGCCTCCAGTGGATCTTTCTTCTCCTTCAGGGATGCCCTGAATTCTTAAGTTTCATTTTTGCATTCTATCTGAGTTCTCCTGGAAGTCTTTTTTTAATACCCTTATCATTGATTCCATTTCTGACTGTTTATATTTAAGTTCATTTCTGGCATCCTGGGAATCAGAAATCCTCAGCTCAGATTCATCCAGTCTTGATAAAAAGGATTCTTTAGCTGAGTTCAATTTAGTTAACTTGGATTGAGTTTCAATGAGAGATGCTTGGTTCTTCCTTATCATTTCTAACTGGGATGACAGATGGATTCCAAGTGAGATACCTTCCTTTCAAGGATTTCCAGGGTGCTTGTAGTATTCATTTTAATTTCTCTTAGCATGTTTATAACCATGACTCTGAATTCTGAATCAGAGATCTCTAAGAATTGAGAGTCCTTGGAGTTATTTGTTGGCGGGGGCTTTGATCTGTGGGGCCTTCAGATCCATCCTGCCCCTTTGTGTTTTTTGTATATTTACTTTGTTTGCCCATAATATGGTCCGGGAAATAGGATTCATCTCTCCTGAGTGTGCAGAGCTTCTCCCTCTGTTATTCCTTTGAGATTGTATGGTGCTGAGTCTCTGGTGCTTATTTCAGTTTATAAGCTGGGTAGCTTCTCTGCTTTTTGGTCTGTGTGGTTCTCCCTTTTGTCCACTAGTCCAACTCCAAAGGCGCTAGGGGCTAGGGAGGCGATAGATTTTGTTTCTCTTCCATGGGGTGAGAAAGGGGGAGATCTGGTGACAGAAGAGGGAGAAAGAGGAAGTAGAGGACAGAGGCTAATAGAAGTTACTGTCAAAATTAAAATTAAGGTTAAAACTTAAGGGTAAAATAATTAAAACAAAGACACATATATAGCTTAAGAAAAAGAGAAGGAGAATAGAAAAGGGAAGAGAGTAAAAGAAGAAAGGAAGAAAAATAGAAAGGAGAAAGAAAAAAATCAAATAGGAAACTCACACATACACACTCCTACACACATATAAAAACAGTTGTAGTCAGGTCTGGTGGTGCATGCCTGCAATTCCAGCGGCTTGGGGGCCGGAGTCAGGAGGATCGCAAGCCCGAGATCAGAGGCAGTCTATGCAACCCAGCGAGACCCTTTCTCAAAAAGTAAAAAATATGGGCTGGGGTCGCAGCACGGCAGTCCATGACCTACAATGTAAGCAGGCGGAAGACTCTGGGTTCAATCCCCTGAATTAAAAAAAAAAAACCTCACCCATACACGCTCCCACACACGTATAAAAACAGTTGTCAGGTGGGGTGGTGCATGCCTGCATTCCCAGCAGTTTGGGGGGTGGAAACAGGAGGATCACAAGCCCGAGATCAGAGGGAGTCTGTGGAACCCAGTGAGACCCTGTCTCAAAACATAAAAAATATGGGCTGGGGGTGCAGCGGGGCAGTCCAGTACCTAAAAAGCAAGCAGGCACAAGACGCTGGGTTCAAACCCCTGTACAAAAAAAAAAAAAAAAAAAAAAAAGCCCTTATATGTTCTTGCAGATGGAATCTGAACTGTGGACACCCAGTTCCTCTGGGTTAAGTCCATACTGCAGGAAGCAGTGCTCCCTACAGAACTTAAGGTGGCAGTGTTTTCACACAGTCCTCATGAGCAGTCTGTCTTAGTCTATAGAGGTTTTGCCGATTATGTAGAAAATGGCCAACTGCTCCACAATGTCCTGGGTTTAAGTGGGACACTGAGTGCCCAAAGAGACTGTTCCATGAAATATTATGTGTCTATTGTATTGTTCGAGAGGCAGTGGAACCTGTGGGGTCCTCCCTGGAGTTCTCCCTGTCCCACGTATTTCGGGCGCCAATTCCCCAAATCAGAGATTTCCGCCCACTTAGGAGACCACTTGGGAGGACTATATCCTCTTGTGGGTGGGATGATATCCAACTGCCCCAGAGGGAATCTGCAGCAGGTCTGTCCGTGTGCAGCCATCGCGCTCAAAACTGCTCTAATTGTGACTAATTGTGCTGCTAGGCTCTGCCAAAAAGGAGCACTCTGTCCACATGAGGCTCAGTCACCTCCGCAGACCCCAGCCTTCTCCACAGTGCAGTGGGATGACTTAGGATCACCTCTGGTGTGTCTGGGATCCAGGTGTATGTGTGCCCATATGTCTGTGGAGATCCCATCTGCACCAGTGTCCCACCACAACAAGAGGGAGGGAGCTGCGTCTCAGCTCTGGACGCATACCACTGGCATCGGTTTCCCCTTTCCCTCTGCGATCACTCCCCGTACCCTCGAGTATCTACTCTCATCAATCTGATCCCTATTTTCTTGCATGAGGAACCTACAACAGCCCAGCGTCTCAGGTTGGGGGACGAGTGCCGGTAGGGATGGCGATTCTGTGTGCCACCTGAAACTGACTCACCCAAAACTTGTAGTTTGTGTCCCGAGGGCAGGGTGACAGTGTGATGCCAAGGTTGCACTCCGTGTTGGATCCAGCCCCTGTGGGTGTGTGTGCAAGTCCCCTCCCAGTCTCCGGGATTCTATCTTCTGTCTGCGTGATGGCAAAATGGCTGAATGGCGGTCCTGCTACTCCAAAAGACCTCATTAAAGTGTTGAAAAGTAAAGATGTCACATTGAAGACGAAGGTGCACCTGACTCCTGCCATGGTATTTTCAGTCACATCATATGCTTGTGAAAGCTGGGCATTGAATAAGGGAGATAGAAGAAGAACTAATGCTTTTGAATTATGATGCTGGAAACAAATAATGAATATCCCATGGACTGCCAAAAGAAGCAACAGTTCCATCCTAGAAGAAATGCAACTAGAGTGCTTCCTGGAAGCAAGGATGGTTAGACTGCATCTTACATATTTTGGACATGTGGTCAAGAGGGACCAATCCCTGAATAAGGACATCATGTTTGAAAGAGTGACAGGTCAACAAAAAAAAGTAAGACCCTCAACTAGATGGATTGACACAGTGTCTGAAACAATAGGCTTAAACATAAAGAAGATCATGTACCTGGACAGTGTCAGGTAGTGTTTTGTTCTGGTGTGCATAGGGTCTCCATGTGTTGGACTCATAGCGACACCTACCAACAACAATGGTCTATGATCTGGGAGACATCAGAAGGCTGGATGGTCCCTTTCATAAATGATTTGTTTTGGGCATAATGCTTCCAAGAAGCTAATTCTTTCTTCTCTTGGCAATGCGGCAGTTATTGCTGAATCTCTTCCTGAGTTAAATGTAAAGTTTGCCAGGATGGTGTCTTCGTACCTTTTCCCAAAGGGCAATCCTACTAGACACAGAAGCCAGAAGATAATAAAGCAAGCATCTGATAGATCTATGAACTTGTGATTTCCTTTTGTTTCCAGTAGTAGCATTCTCTTTAATAATTAAACAAGTTTACTTATTAGTATGCCACTGATTTGGTTTATAATGACCATCCTGTTGACCTTAGGGGTCTGGGGCCTTTACTATTGTAGCAATAGCCAAGGGACCATCTCCCAACTCTTTCTTCTGTATTTTTTGCCTGTGTTCTTCTTTACTCAAAACACAGTGGAAAGTATCCTATTTCACATGTAATGCTTTTAGCAGTTTTTCGTAAGAGTGAAAAATTGGAGATATTCATATATCCTGTACCGTTAATAAAATTTGCATGTCACTCAGTTTTGGTTTGCTGAGACAGATGAGGTGCACACATTAGCTCAATATGTAACTGAAAAGATTGATTTTCATAATCATTAGAAAAAAGGTTGGTGGGGAAGGAAAGAAGAGAGGGAGGGAGAGAAGGAAGGAAAGAAGGAAAGGGGACAGAAGAGAAGGAGGCGGGTAGGCAGGATGGATGAACCCTACCTTTGTTTATGCTCTGAAAACCCTATCCCTAAACTACTGTTTAATCCTGGTCATAGTATTTCAAGTGAAATTTTGTCAACAGCAAAGAAAATTGGAAAGAAATATAGTAGTATGAACAAATTCATTCAATATATGATATTCTAGAACTGTAAAGAGACAAGTTTAGAAAAATAGGAAAGTATAGACAGGGTTTCTCACTGATACCAAACTATTGGAACTTGTTACTCTAAGAGGTGTAACTGTGAGAATGACTAATTATCCCTTTAAGATTAATGTTATGCAGCCTTAATTGATAAAGTCAGAATATTAACACATATAACAAGATATAAAAGTATACATATACTTTGGCAGCATCTATGTAAAAACAATGAATAGAGACTAAACAATGAATAGAGACTAAAAGAGAACATAAGAGTAGGTTGAGCTACATGAGTGGGAGTGGTAAAATGTAACATAAGACTTGTTGCAAGGAAAGTTGCAGAATGAAAAAGAACCACGTTTTAGAGAATAGAATTGACTAACTGCCCGATAATGTTGTGTCTTGATACCAGTTATAGTTTCCAAAATGTGTAAATGGTTTGAGCAACAATAAAAATAGAAATCATAGTACAAAGGAAAGCCCACTAATATTTACTTCTTAATTTAATGATATCATCTTATAATTTGATTTCATTATATTTCCCTTTATTCATTTGACAGATTCCAGGGGTGCCAAAAACTGTATACATATTTTGAGAGATATTATATAGGTATTACTTTTTAAGTTCTATTGACTTAGGATAGCAATGTGTAGTATGATGTTCACACAAAAGGTGGCATTAATCAAATGAATGTAAGCATATGGTGGATTCTTAATGTACCAAAATGGAAAGTTTTTGTCCCAAGATGTTTATGCATTTTTTGGCACCCTCCTTATTTGAGGGCTTTTTGTGTGACAAACCCTATGCTCATTACTAGGAGTAAAATAGTAAAAAGAGAACCCTGTTTGTGAACATCTTCTTAGAGTCTAGTAGTTAAAGTCTGTGTTAATTACCAATTAATTACATAATTAGCTATTAGTTTCTACAGACACTAATCAAATAAACCATCTAAAGCATGAAATGGCAGCTATGACAGCACAAAAGCCATGAGGATGACTTTAAACTAGTCAAAGATTAGAAAAGGCTTTTAGAAGTGATGCTTGAGTATAAAAGGCTTCTCTAATCAGATAAAGTCTGTGTAAGTGCCATTAAGAAAGATATTGCAGTTTGAGAAATGGACTTGAGCAAGAGGCCTCTGACAGGATGAAGAGTGTCCTGGGAGTCCCATTACATTTGTTGTTGTTGTTGTTAGTACTGTCATTAGGATGAGAGAAAGCCGCTGTAGCCACAAAGGCCCAGAGAGAAAGTTAAAGGTGATATGTGAATAGGCTGTAGAGGTAGGTCAGTTGGGTAGCCTTTAGATAGGTTGTTTTATTTCTAAGTATTTATCACACTATCTACTTTAATAGTCTTTTCTATATAAGTATTATACTTCCGTACAAACGTTTTCTTTTGGAGTGCATTTCAGTAAAAAATTTCTGACTCCAAGATTTCATTCAGTAGTGCACCGTAGAAATCCTCTGGTGCCCTTCCTGGTCACTACTCTCTCTTCCCCAAAGATAACTGTTGTCCTGACTAAAGTTCCCATAGGTTATTTTTGCCTAGTCTTAAACTTTATATAATTAGAATTATATGTATGAGTTTATGTCTGATTTCTTTTGCTTTATGTCTGTGAGATACTTACCTATTAGCACATAGAAGTAATTTGTCTACTTTCATTGTAGAATAATATTCTAGTGTGTAAACACATTGGAAAACTATACTGATGGTCATATTGATGTCCATTTGGATTTTCCAGTTTGAGGCTAATATAGAAAGTGCTCTGAATACTTCTGTATGTATCTCTAAGTATGTATGTTCCTGTTTCTGTTAGGAAGATGTACAGGAGTCAATTGCTGGGTCAAAGAGTGTGCATGCATTCGTTCAAAAATACTAAATCCCTAAATACTCTTATTTAATTTTCTAAAATAGTCATAACAATTTGTACTTTCTCCAGCAATATATAAGAGATCTGGTATAACTTTATGTGTCATGGTTTTATTTTGCATTTCTTTGATGATATTGAAAATTTTCCCTCCATTTAATGGCCAGTTTGTTATTCATTTTAAGGAATACCTACGTAAGTTTATTGTTTATTTTTCTATTTTGTTCTCTGTCTTTTGTATTGATTTGCACAACATCTTTATATCTTTTATATAAGTCCTTTGACAGATGTATTACAAACATCTTTTATTTTGAGGTAGAAAAAATACTTTCTCGGTTAGAAAATAATCCAAGTTTCCAATTTTTTCCTGTGAATTTAGATAGGGAATTTTCATGCTTTGTGTAAGGAGTCTTTTCTATCTCAAAGTCATGAAGTATTCTCCTATACTATGCTTAGGAGCTATTATTTAGTTACACTTTTTATATACACCTGACATTGATTCATGCATGGTGTGAGCTGGGGGTAAAGATTCATTTTGTTCCCATATTAATATGCATTTGTCTCAATGCTAGGTATTGAAAAGACCCTGCTACAGTGCATTCTAATCTTTGTCATAAATCCAGTAACCATATACATGTTCATCTGTTTCTGAACTCTTTATTCTCATCAGTTCATTTGTTTCTTCTTGTACCGTTGTAACACTTTTTAAATTAGCGAAGGTTTATAATAAGTTTTATAAATTGGTAGTGTATTTTCTCCAATTTTGTTCTTATGAGTTCCATGCTATTCTGAGCTATGTTTGAATCAAGTTACAAGTTTCTACAAAAATAGTCTACTAGGAGTTTGATGTTTCACTGAATTTATAGATTAATTTGAGAACTGACATCATTAATATACTGGGTCTTCAAGGATATAGTACATTCCTTTATGATTTTGAGATTGTTTTTATTTCATCTATACAATGTTTTAAGGGCTAGGATTTAGCTCAGCTGATAGAATGCTTACTCTGCACACTCCGAAGCCCTGGGTTTGAGCTCCAAGCACTGCAAAAATGGGAGGACGACCTGAAAGCACACTCCAGAATCAATCAGCCATAAAAAATCCTATGACTAGCAGAGAATCACTGACATAGTGCTGAACATGACATAGTGGTAGTGTTTTGTTCTGTTGTACATAGGACTGCAATAGGTTGGACCCAACTTGATGGCACCGAATAACAACAACAAAATGTATTAAAATTTCCTGTGTATCTGGGCATCATAATGCCCACCTATAATCTTAGTGACATGGGAGGCAAAGTCAGGAAAATCACAAGTTTGAGGACAGAAGCAGCCTGGACAACTTTGCAAGACCATACCTCAAAATAAAAAAATAGAAAAAGGGCGTTGGGGTGCAGTTAAGTGGTACAGCACTTGCCTAGTATGCACAAACCTCTGGGTTAAACTACCAATACTGAAAACAAAGAAACAAAAAATTCTCACAAGATTTCTTGTAGAAATGATGCATATAATTCTTCAGAATTACATTTGAGTGTTTTTTGATGCAAGTGCCAAATGTGTTAGTTTCCCAAGGCTACCAAATTAATATGGAAGAAGGATGTGGCAATTCACTCCCTAGGCCGTCCCAAAGCAATTAGCCATTGAGAACCCTATGAGGGTTGCTATGAGTCAGACAGGACTCAAGGGCACTTAACAATAACAACAACCAAATTAAAGTACAATAAATAGTTAGGTTGCATAACAAATTTATTTTCTGACAGTTCTGGAGGCTAGAAGTCTAAGATCAAGGAGAATGTAGTGTTGGTATCATTCTGACTTCTCTCCCATTACCTTGGAGATGATAGCCCTCTTATCCCTGTGTCATTACATGGTCTTCCACTGTGTCTGAGAGTATTTCTGTGTCCTAATCTCTTGTAAGGGGCTGAGATTTGGCTCAGTTGGTAGAGCACTGCGCTGCAGTCTCTGAGGTCCCGAGTTCAATTCCCAGCACTGCAAAAATGGGAGAAGGGCCTGGCAATCCACTCCCAAGGCAATCCCGAAACAGCCATTGAAAACCCTATGAGGGTCTCTATGAGTCAGATACCGACTCGACGGCACCTAACAGCAACAGCAGCAATCTCTTGTAAGGATTCCAGTCATATTGGATTAGGGCTCATCCATTTGACCTCATTTTGCTGTAGTTATCTCTTTAAAGTCTTCTCTCCAAATACACTAGTCCCTATTTATCCCTCTTGTTTTTATTCCTCTCTTGCTCTCCATGGTTTCAATTACCCATGCTCAACCAGAAACAGGAAATTCCCACAGCAAACATTTCATAAGTTTTAAATTGTATGCCATTCCTAGTGTGATGAAATCTTGTGACAGTCCCACTCTGTCCCACACAGAATATGAATCAACCCTTTACCCAGTGTATCCACAGTGTATATACTACCTTCCTTTTAGCCACTTAGAAGCCAGCTGGATTATCAGATCAAAGGACACTATCACAGTACTTGTGTTCAAGTAATATTTATTTTATTTAATAATGGCCTAAACCCCAAGTAGTGATGCCGTCATTTCACATATGCCAAAGAGAAGTTGTAAAATGGTTCTTCTAAGTGAAAACAGGAAAGTATAATATATTTTGGAGAGCGAGCCATTATATAACTTTAATTAGAGTATATTATAATAGTTTTTTATTGGTTATTTTGTTAATCTTTTATGGTGCCTAATTTATCAATTAAAGTTTTTATAGGTATATATGCATAGGAAAAACAGTATCTGTTGGGTTCAGTACTGTCTGCTTTGAGGCACCTACTGGGGGTTTTGGAACATACACCCTGAATATAAGGGAGGAATACTATACAGTTACATTATGAAGTACTGAGATTTAAGAATTTAATGTACAAATCTTGAGGGGACACAGTTCAGCTGGTAACACAATAGTATCAAATTATTTTTGCAATGAATAGAAATGCAGTTTTAATTTTGAATATTAGCTTTGTATGTAGTGACCTTGCTACTTCACTAATTTTAATGGTGTATCTCTTAATTACTTTGGATTTTCTATATACACAACCATGTCACATCTGAATAATAACAGGGTCTTTTTTTGTTTTTCTGCTTTTAAGGTGAAGGCCTGTAGTATTTCACTATTAAGTATGGGGTTTAGCTCAGTTGGTAGAGTGCAACTCTGTGCATGCTGAGGCCCTGGGTTCGATCCCCAGCAATACATTAAATAGGAGAAAGACCTGGCAGCCCACTCCTGAAAGAATATGAAGACTATTAGCCATTGAAAGATAGCACCAAACAATGACAACAGCATAAAATATACTTGTAGCCTTTTTGGAGACACTTTTTTCAGATTAAGGTAGCTCTTTTTTTATTTCTCATTTACTAAAAGCTTTTTAAATCATGAATGGGCTTCAAAACTCAGAACATTTCACTGTTAATAGTAGAAAAATTGATAAGATGTATTGATTTATAGTTTGATGTAAAGAAAGTATGGTGGAAAAGAGCAATTTTTGTTCACTGAAAACTGAAATTTGTGTTGTCTCTTATTTTTTCTAAAATATAAAAGTAATGATTTGTAAGAAATGTGGAAAATTAGTTTGAAATTTTCATTTAGAAAGTTTCAGTGAAGTTTCACTGAAAAAGTTAAAAATTTAGCCGTGTAATATTTCTAGAGATTCAGGTAATTATAATCATCAACACTTGAGTGATTTTAGCATATTTTTTCCCTTAATTTTTGCCAAACAGGTATATTTATGCTGTCTACTTTGCTTTCCATTAATAACAGAAGTACCTATTCCAGTTATATAGTTTGCTTTGATATCTTGGCATTTGGTCCTCCACATTAAAGTAGTATTTGCAAAAAGTTAAACTGTGGGATATATAGAATGTTTTCTTTGAGACTATCTGAAAATCATTACAAAGTATGTCCTAAATGATTATTGATAGGGAGTATTTGAGAGAGTATTAATAATGGCAATAATAGCTAAAGGTAACTTTTTTAACAATTAAAATGTTCTAGTTGCTCTTCTAAGTGATTTAAATATACTAATACAGTCCTAAAATCATTCTTACAATACTGTTTTGTCCCTCTTTTTTATAGCTAAAGGTACAGAAAGGTAAGTAGCTGTAGGTCATACAGCTAATAAATGGTGGAGTTATGATTTTAACCCAAGATTTGGCTCTAGAGCCTTTTCTGGAAAGCTGTGTTTTGCTATTGTTGTTAGGTACTGTCAAGTTGGATCCAACTCATAGTGAACCTAAGTATAGCATAAAGAAGCACTATCCAGGAACCATGTTTGTTTTGTCTTGTTTCTAAAAGATAGTACTAAAAATCAGATCAAAGAATTTGTACATTGGCTCTACATTTGTAATATTCTTTTCCATATATTGTTGTTGTTGTTAGGTGCCGTCCAGTGGGTGTCTGACTCTAGCGACTCTGTGTACAACAACCAAAACACTTGTAGTGCTTGTGTGGTATTCGTAGGGTTTTCAATGGCTAATTGTTTTTTGGGAGGGGGTTGCCGGGTCCTTCTCCCAAGCCTACATCACGTGGTATTCCCTGGCAGTCTCCCATCCAAGTACTAACCAGGCCCGAACCTGTTTAGCTTCCAAGATCTGACACCACAGTGGTGTGGCTACAGGTTTCCCATGTATGATAAAACAAAATAGTAGGTTTCACTTCTCTCTGTGCCTTTGTTCTTGTGTTTTCATGTAGTATTTAGGAGATAACTCTAGAGCCAACTGTTAGGGTTCATCTTCTGGTACCATATGACACTTACAAAAGTGTTCTTTCTTTCTTTAGGAGTATTCCTTCCCTTTCTATTTTATGGAATAGTTTGGGGGAAGATAAGTATTAATTCTTCTTTAAAGGCTTAGTAAAATTTGGCTGTGAATGCATCAGGATATCAGCTTTGTTATTGTTTTGGGAGAGTATTACTGTCTCAATTTCCTTACTTACTTGTTATAAGTCTGTTTTAAGTTATTTGTATTCTCTTGCTTAATTTTAGTAGGTCATATGTGTTAAGGAGTTCATCCATTTTTTCCATATTTTCCTTTTTGAAGGAGTACAATTTCTTTAATCTCTGATGATCGTCTGCATGTTATTGGTAACTGTTATAATAACCATTTTTCATGTTAAATTTTATTAATTTGGATTTTCTCTTTCTTTTGGTTAGTGTGGTTGTGGGTTTGTCAATCTTGTTCATCTTGCCAAAGATCCAACTTTTCATTTTGTTGGTTCTTTGTTTTTTTATTTTCCATTCCACTGATTTCTGCCTTGATGTTAATTATTTCTTTAAGTTTTATTTGTTTTTCTAATGCCTTAAGTTGTATCATTAAGTTATTTATTTGGGATTTCTCTGATTTTTTAATATAAACACTCAGAGCTATAAATCTCCCTCATAGAACTGTCTTTGCTATATCTCAAAGGTTCTGGTATGTTGTGTTTTCATTTTCATTTGATTCTAGGAATTTTTAAATTTCTTCCCTGATTTCTTTGATGGCCCTTGATCATTCAAAAGTGTGTTTTTCAGTCTCTTATGTATCTGTGATGTTTTTATAGTTTTTCTTGCTATTGTTTTCTAGTTTCATTCCATTGTAATCTAATAGGACCCAAGGAATGATTTCAGTTTTCTTGTATTTGTTAAGGCATGTTTTGTATCCTAAACTTTGATCAATTTTATAGTACACTTCATGTAGTGTTGAGAAGAATGTGTATTCTGCATCTGTGGGATGAACTGTTCTATGTTGTTGTTGTTGTTAGGTGCTGTCGGGTCAGTATCCAACTCATAGAGAGCCTACATACAACAGGAGAAACACTATTGTCAGTGCTTCTCTGCTGTTCGTAGGGTTTTCAATGACGGATTGTTTTTTGGGAGCGGGTTGCCTGGTTCTTTTCCCAAGCCTACAGCATCTGGTGTTCCCAGGCGGTCTCCCATCCAAGTACTAACCAGGCCCATCCCTGCTTAGCTTCCAAGATCTGATGGGATCGGATGCCACAGGACTACAACTACAGAGGAACTGTTCAAGAGATGTTTGTTAAATCTGTTTGGTCTATGACGTTGTTTAACTCTAAGGTTTCTTTGTTGATTTTTTTGTTTGGATGGTCTGTTGATGAGTGTTGGGTATTGAAGTCACCCATTATCATTGTATCAGGACCTATTGACTCCTTATGTTCAGTAGTATACAACTTATGAAATTAGGTATGCCATTGTTTACAATCATTATGTATTCTTCATTAATTGTTCACAATATTAATATGTAATGATTTTCTTTGTCTCTTCTGATTAATTTTAGGCTGAAGTTAATTTTGTCTGATATTAGCATACCAACCCCTGCTTTTTTCTTTTTCTTTCTTTCTTTTTTATTTTTTATTTTGTCTTCTCCATGCTTGGTAAATCTTTTCCCATCCTGTCATTTTCAGATTGTGTGTATCTTCTCCATTGAGATATGTCTCTTGACCAATAGTTGGGTCTTATTTCCTAATCCAGTCAGCTAGTCTGTGTCTTTTAAGTGTAGCACTTATATTTAAGATAATTACTGAAAGAAATTTGATGTTTTGAGTGATTTTGTTGATTTTCTTAGTTGGATTGATTGTTCTTTTCTTTCATCCCAGGTTGTATTAGAGGTTTGGGCTTTACTAAATTAGACATGCTTCTTTTGTAGCTCTCATTTGTTCATGAGTTTCTCTCATAGGATTTATTCTGGGTTCTCATGTTTGTGTCTATATTTCTTCTTCTTCTGTGTGTAGGATTCCTTTAAGTATCTTCTGCAGTGCTAGTTTAGTGATCATGAATTGATTAAGTTTGTGTTTATCTTGGAAAGTCTTTATTTCTCCATTAATTCTAAAGGATACCTTCGCTGGATATAGTAATCTTGGTTGGAAGTTATTGACTTTCACTGCTTGAAATACGTAGTTCCATGCTTTTCTGGCTTTTAGAGTTGCTGCTGAGAGACCTAATGTTATTCTGATGGATTTACCTTTGTACGTGAGTTAGCATTTTTCTTGCAGGTTTTAGAATTGTTTATTTGCTTTCTAGTCTTAGAATTTTCACTATGATGTGATATGGACAGGATCTTTTCTGGTCATGTCTATTTATGGTTCTAAAATCTGCTTTTGTTTGGGTATCCATTTCTTCCCCTAGCTTTGGGAGGTTTTATGCTATTATTTCATTGAGTAGATTTTCTATACCTATAGTCTTAGATCAGCTCCTTCTTGTTCTCCATGAATTCTTGGGTTTGATCTCTTCATCATGTCCCAGAGTTCTTGGAAGTTGTAGTCATATACTTTTTTTTTCCCGTGTTGGTGTCTGAGTCAAGTATTTCTTTGACCTTGTTTTCATCCCTGAAATTCTTTCTTCTGCTTGATCTAGCATCATAGAGTTACTTTCCACTGTATTTTTATTTATCTTATTAGGTTTTTTATTCCTAGCATTTCTGTTTGATTTTGTAAGATCTCAGTTTCCTTGCTGAAGTTTTTTTCCATTTTAATTAATTTTCTATCTAGTACCTCATCTGATTTCCTGATTTTCTTCATCTGCTTGTTTGTGTTTTCTCTGAGGTCACATATTATTTTTATAAGTAGCCATTTGAATTCTTGGGCATATCCAGTGTTTCAGCATCTGTGGCATCAGCTAATGTGAAGTTATACTATTTTCAAGGAGGCATGTCTTCTTGGTTTTTCTTATTTCTCGAATTTCTGTATTGAGATTTTTGCATCTGTTGGGATGGTTGTCTTTCTCCATTTTAATCGAGGTTGCTCTTAGTGTACAGTCTTCATTTAAGGGCTTGATTCCAAGTGTTGTTCTGAGAAGACAATGTAAGTGCTTGTTACAGCAACAATTTGAACCAAAACCACATTTGTAAGTTCAGTTGAATTCAGTAGAAGCCACCTATTACTTAACCAATTACCTTAGGAAAGGAGATGGTAAAGATAGTATAGAGTAAGCTATGAGATTGAGGGTTAATTATATTAAAGATGGGAATAATTGATGTAGAAAATCAGGGGAGAAGTCAGGGTGGAGGGGGAAAGAAAGAATACTGAATAGCAGCAAAAGAAAAGAGCAGGTAGAAAGGAGAATGTTAGAAAGTGGGTAAGGGAGAAGCAGGTGATAATATAAATTTAAAAATATGTTAACATTTAACTGCTTTAACAAATAAACTTGAGTAAAACTAGTTCTATAAAGTTGAGTTAAAAGACAGCAAGGATAAGATAAAAGGAGAAAAACAAAAAAACTACAAAAGACAATAAACAGAAACCATATGTACATGTTGTTGTTGTTAGGTGTTAGTTGGTGTCTGACTCGTAGTGACCCTACGTACAAGTGAAAGACTACTGTCAGTGCTTCTCTGCTATTCATAGGGTTTTCAATGGCAGATTGATTTTTGGGAGTGGGTTGCCAGGTTCTTCTCCCAAGCCTATGGCACCTCATGTTCCCAGGAGGTCTCCTGTCCAAGTACTAACCAGGCCCGACCCAACTTAGCTTCTGAAATCTGACAGGATAGTATACAACAGTGGTATGGCTGCAGACGTGTGTGTGTACGTGTATACACACACATACATATGATGCATGTATAACAATAAACAGTAACAACAAAAAGAAACAACTGTTGTGACAGCTTCTTTGTGGGTCCTCTAGTATTGTGGTGTGCCAAGTAGAGCAGGTATTCAGTTCAAGGAACTCTCTAGTGATTGGAGGAGGCCAAGAGAGCACTGAGATCTCTTCTGATGGGCTGCACTCTTTCAGATTCTGTCCTGTTCACGGATGTCCTATGGAATGATGGAGGGCTTGGGGATTTTAATGTTGTGTTTACTTTTAGAGTCAGTTTTCTAGACCCCTTAACTGCATGTTGTAAGAGTGAAAGGTATTTCCTGTGGTGTGGATGACACTGGTGGGTCAGGTGTTTCCAGGATCTGTATTTCACTGTTCCAGACTACCACTACCACTGTCTCAGTGAGACCTGTCAACACGTATTTGCTAGTTGCATAGTTGTAACAGTGTACTGCACTGTTTCTCCAAAACTTTTAAGTAGATTCATTCAGGCTTCTCTTTCTCCATACATTTGGTTTACCAGTTATTGTATTCTTTGTAGTCTGCATGGGCCAGTTACCCAAAGCATTTTGGTGCACCTTTCCTGAGATCCCCTATTCTTTGTAGTCTGCATGCACCCACTGTGTGGAATGGTTTGGGCCGTGGTGTCTCTTGGTGCCTGGAGTATTTTGTCCCTTTCTTCTCCAGCTGTGCTCTCTCTGTTATCAGCCCTCTCTCCTCCAGTAGTTCCCTTTCAGGCAGTAGAACCCCTTGGATGGAATCACTTATTTGTATTGCTCTAAGCATGGGTGGGGGTATGTAGTTAAATGGATTTTTTCCCCCTGCATTGCTTGCCTTTCATTCTGGGGGACAATTGTCTCTAGTCCCACAGCTGGATTTAAGGTTTGTGTGAGCTGTGGGGTAGTCTGTGAATAAGATTTCTGATTTCACCCAAGTGGCCCAGAGGGCTTACCTTGAGGAAGAGGTGGAGTTCCCCTCTCCTTCCAAGAACGTGCATAGGGGAATTGTTTTCTTGATATCTGCTGTGTGGTCTTTGTTTTTTCTGTAGGGGTTCAGTTGTGGTCACCTTAATTGTATTTTCTGGTGCAATTTCTGTCCTTCTATCCTAAATTAAGAGATTTTCCTTTGTTACCTGGCAGTTTCCATTCACAGAGTTACATGGAGGCTGCTTCAAATCCTCCATATCCCCAGGAATCGTGAATAATAATTAAGCAAATTTTCTTCTTTCATTGTCATCTGTGATAATTAATTTTGTATGCCGACTTGATTGCATACAGATTGGTGGACATCCAGATACCTGGTTAAACATTATTTCTGAGTATATCTTTGAGGGTGTTTATAGAAGAGGTTAACACTTGAATAGGTGAACCTTGTAAAAATTGCCCTCCCCATTGAGGATAGGCATCATTGAATTCATTAGAGGCCAAATGGAACAAAAAGGCAGAGGGAGAATTTTTTCCCTCTCTCCCTGTGCTTCTGACTATATGAGCTGGAATGTCAAGCTTGTCCTGCCCTGAAGAGTTTTTGATTCTTGAGACTTCAGACTTAGACTAGAATCTGAACCACTGGCTCTCTGACTTTCTGTCCTTCAAACTAATCCATAGGCCTTCCTGTGTTTCTGTCTTGCAGATGGTAGATAATGGAACTTTTCATTCTCCGTTATCACATGAGGCAATACCTTATAATAAGTCTGTTCATACATATACACACATATGTATGTATGTCTACCCACCCACACATATATATATTTAGAGAGAGATCTATAAATGTAAATACATACACATATAGACACGTTCCATTTCTCTGGAGAAACTTGAATAATGCAAGTTTGTATTTGATATTGACTTGTCAGGTCATATAATCAGTTGACAATGCCACTGAGAAAGTAGTTGAATTTGGTTGAGGACATTAACTTTAGTAGCAGTCTACTTTGTAGAAGATTTTTCTTTATCTACAAATCTAATCATTTCACTGTGGACCAAGCTAGGTAGCCAGCTAACCTTATGGTAGTCTTGTTTACTCTATGCCAGGTATTTTATGTAGACCCGCATTAAGTTTCTCTCTCATAGCATTGGGAGAAGGACCTGGCAGCCCACTCCCAAAAAACAATCTGCTATTGAAACCCCTATGAATAGAAGAGAAGCACTGATAACAATGCTTCACCTATTGTACATAGAATCACTTTGAGCTGGACACTGACTTGATAGCACCTAATGATAACAACAACTCATAGTGTTGTATAAATACAGGCTTTTACCTGTCTTCATTCTTCCATTGTTTAATACTATATGTAAGTGTGTGTGTGTGTGTGTCTATACATTTATTTATGTGTGTGTGTGTGTAATTTCCTTTAAATTCCTAAAGCAAGCTGAGATAGCACAATGTGTTTAAGCAATGTGGTATTCGTCAGACATCACATTCTTCCAGATATAGTTTTCCAAGTGGAAAGATGGCTCAACATTTTCTATTATTATTTTAGATGAAATGTTCTGCAATATGTTGTTGATATTGTACTGAAGTAAATACTGTATGCTTAAGTCTCTCGGGAACCCTCATGAAAATGAGATAAATGTCTCAGGAGGCTATCTCACAAGAAGAGAAATTCTAAATAAAATTGCATGAATGAAGAGGCACACATAAATTTATTACAAGAAAATATTCTTTTGTGTAATACTGGATCTAAAGAAAACTATTGTCACAACAGATTGCTGTCATTATGTGGCTCTGTGTGGTCACATATGGCTTAAAAACATAGCAATTCATAATTGTTTCTTTTTTGGTCAAGTAGACTAAAAGAATTTTATTTTACAATGATAGAGTATTTGTTGTTGTTAGGTGCCGTCGCTCATTTATATTTGTTATAACTCACATTCATTTGGTCTACTACAAACCTTCTTTATGACTAACAATTTGGCTTTCCTTCTTTTCCTCCTCCTACCCTGTAAGTAAATTAAGAAGGAACCATAGGAATCTCAGACTTTACTATTAAGTGAAGTGCAAATTAGCCCAAAGACTGAGGTGCAGCTGAAAAACCACTAGTGAAGGTGAAATAGATTTAAGCTAAGTAAGGAGATAATTGCTCAAATAGTCTTCTTTTAGCCTCAGGGTCTTTGCTTTCAGTTTGGGCGCCCCTTCTGCATAAAGGGCTATCATTCTGGGCTTATGCATTTTCAAGAGTATTGTCTAAAAGTTTATTTGCCAAAAAATAGAATTTTTGCTTTTTAGAAGTAGTCATTATTAGGTTTTTAAATTGAGAAATTATTTGAAAAGATAATCCAAATAACTCATGTTAATATTCTTTAAAAAGTGCATTTTAGATAAATAAAAGTGCACATGAAGATATAATAGTTGTTCTTCATCGTCCTAAAACAAAATATTTAATAGTTTTCTATGTAGCTCCAGAAACAAGGGACTTTACCTATTCTCTCATACACCTCAGAGGCTGATTGGTTTGTGTGTTGTAGGTTTTGCTCCAGTTAATATTATGTTGAGGAGATATGTGCAAATATTTGCTCTTGGGTAGGTATTTTTGATGACTATCAAGAGAAAATTTAACATGAGAACAATGCAGTCCCCATCCCTGCAAGACTTTATAGAGAATAAGCTTGGCTGACATTCTAGTTAATATTTTGTATGTGGATAATGTTCCTTTGAGTAATGTATTAATTGAGTTTCTGGTTATACATGACAGAAACCAAGTTAATTTAGTTTAAGATTTAAAAAATATGTATTTAAAGGACAGGAGAGAATTTTATAAATATAAGACCTGGAACACTTAAAAACTGTTTTCATCTGTGCATCGTTTTGCTTATCCAGTTCGTTTTCTATGAATAGACTGGTTTTCTGAGATCCCTACATCACATAGTATACAATATGGCTGCTCTGTACTTTCCAGTATTCTGTCACTCTGAAAATTCCATTTTAGCCTGAAATTATAATCCCTCAATTCCAGTTTCAAATTTCTGAAAAGGAAACTATTGCCCAGTTTGGAGTGTCCACTGTAAAACTAATTAGTTATTACCAGATGATTATCTTATAAAAAATGGCTGATATTACCACATAAATGGTGAGTGGGTGTTTCCTAGGAAAAAGATGTTAGACAACTCAGCATGTATTTACAATATTCATTGTCTAAAATTATAAGCATCTCAATAACTTTATAGCTTTCTATGTACAAAGTTGCATTATCAAATCTTGTAATTTTAGGAAATTTAGTAAAATTCAAATCTCTTTACCTCTACATTACCACATTACCATGTTCATGACTCTCAACCAGATTTCTTGGTCCCATTTTCCTTATTATAATTTCCTTTCACATCATTTCTATCTCTTTTAGGGCACCACAGAATTTTAATTTTACATAATGTACAGTTTATCCCCTCTTTTTTCTTTTTTAAACTGATATCTAATTTCTTAAGCTTCCTGGTCCTAAAACATCCTTGTGTCCAATCACATCAGATCTCAGAAGCTAAGCAGGGATGGGCTTGGTTAGTCCTTGGACAGGAGACCTCCTGGGAACACCAGGTGCTGTAGGCTTAGGAGAAGGACCTGGCAGCCCATTCCCAAAAAGTAATCAGCCATTGAAAACACTATGAATAGCAGAGAAGCACTGACAATAGTGCTGGGCATGGCACAGTGGCAGGTAGTGTTTTATCTGTTGTACACAGGGTCACTATGAGTTAGCTGACTCCCAGCCACCTAACAACAACAATTACTTAAGCTAGTTAGTAATTTCTGATATCCTCAAGTCCAGAAACAATTTGGCGGAAGATAACAGATACTGGGAAGGCAAGGCACTGGACTAAGAAGCAGAAGTCTGGGTATGACCTTGGAACTCACCACATACTCATCATATCATCATAATCCAGATGCAGCAATACTGTAGTGAACTGCCAATATTATCACAGGCTCATTGTGAGAAGGATCAAATTAAATAATGTATATGAGAATATTTAATAAACTCAAAGTATTACATCCAAACAAATTATTATTAGACATTTGATTTTGACACAGGGAAAGTGAAGGATGGGAAGAGGAAGTCTTTGCCAACTGATCAGAGACTGATGAAAGATGTGATTTGGTGGAAGAACAAAGGATAATTGAAAATAGCTGACCACATTTGTGATACATAAAAATGAGAAAATTAGATAAGCCATTAAAGATTGCTCATAACTGAAGAAATCAATGCTGATGTTTTGAGCATGGGGTGACTCATAGAACAAACTTGTCTTTGTGATCTTATCTTGGCAAATGAGAGTAAGACCATTTAGTTATTTTGACATAAAACATTCTAACACACAAATTGTACAGTAATGACTTTAACAAGACAACATGTGATAACACCAAAAACACCAAAAAAGTCTCAATCACTCTGCCAATAATTCCTAATTCTAAACTTTTAATGTGTTTCTCAAATGCCTTCTAATCCCCAATTCCCTTTCTACTACCCATGCAGCTTTCTGACTGATATTTACCAGCTGTTTGATCTTAGACAAAGTATTTAACCTCTCTGTGCCTCAGCTTTTTCATCTTTAAAATTGAGATAATTGTAATAACTTGCCTAGATGATTGTTGTAAGAATTAAGTGACAACTAATTAAGCATGTTAAGTATTTAGAACAGTGTCTACTATGGTAAGTGGATAAGTGTTAAACTATCTTTTAATTTTTTCGTTAAGCCTCGATTTGCTTTTTTGCTGCTTTGTAAAACTGCACTAAATTTTATTAAACATGAAGTACTTGCTTGTATTTCATTTCAGCAAATAGTTATTTTCTCTTTTTAAAGTTTTTATTATGAAAAAGTTCAAATGCATACAAAAGTAAAAGGAATTACATAACTAATCCAATTAGTCATCACCTACTATAGGCAGCTTCTAAGTTCGCTTTCAATGATCTGTGCTTCTTGGTATGCATGCATTTTTGTAATCTTCCTTTACTTGAGGGCTGGACCTGTTGTCTTCTGACCAGTAAACTACAGCAAAAGTGGTGGAATGTCACTCTGAAATTAGGTTGCAAAAAGTGTTTTTGGTTTTGCATGCATTCTTTCCTGCCTTCTTGCTCAGTCACTTTGAGGGAAATTAATTGCTATGTTGTAAGCTTCCTGCATGGCAGTGGATTGAGGTAATGGCTAATGGCCACTGAGAATCTGATACCCTCCCGCAAGGAATTGAATTCTGCCTGTAGTCACATGAGCGAATTTAGATGTGTACCTTGCCCAATGAGTCTTCAGATGAGATGACTCCTTATCTGACAACATGACTGCAACTTCATAAGAGACTGCAGTGGAAGTATCTAGCCAAGTGGTACTTGGATTCCCAAAGCACAGAATCTGGGAAATAATTAAGTATGCATTAAATTTTGAGGTAACTTCTTATGCCACCATAGGTTATTATTCTAGTCTTATTTCCTGTTGCTGTAACAGAATACCTCAAACTAGGTTATTTATAAAGAAAACAAGTTTGTTTAGCTCCCAGTTCCAAAGGCTTAAGCTCAAGACTGGATGGCTACATCTGCTTAGCTTCTGGTAGAGATCATGTGTTCCTCCAACTCCTGGTAGAAAGAAGAAGAGAGCAAAGAGGGGCTGAACCCCTGCAATAGCTAAAACATTCCTGTAAAAGAAACATTAATTCATTCATGACAGTATATCTCTCATGACCTGCAGCACCTCTTAAAGGTCTCACCACCTCTCAACACCACTACACTGGGGACTAAGCCTCTGAGTTTTGATGGGGACAAACATATTCAAACCACATCTATGGCTAAGACACCCAGATTAAAAAATTAGCAATGTATAGTTGGCCCTCCATGCCTGTGGGTTCAACATTTGTGGATTCAACTAGCTACCAACAGAAAATACTAAAAGAGAAAAAATAATATCTATACTGAGTGTGGGCTGGGATTTATCTCAGTTGGTAGAGCACTCAGTTGGTACTGCAGTCTCTGAGGTCCCGAGTTCAATTCCCAGCACCGCGAAAATGGGAGAAGGACATGGCAGCCCACTCCTAAGGCAATCCCAAAACAATCTGCCATTGAAAACCCTATGAGGGTCGCTATGAGTTGGACACGACTCGATGGCAAACACTAAGCTATATTGTAAAAGAGGCTTGAGCATCCCAAGAGTTTTCTCTCCACAGGAGGTCTTGGAACCAATCTCCCACAGGTAACCAGGGATGATTGTGTGGTCAAACTTGTTTCATTTATAGCTTCCCATCCTTATCCCTTGTTGGTTATTCATTTTTTATACCTCTATTGGGGCGTAATTTTAAGCATTAAAATAATTTGAAGCTATAAAATTGACCCATTTTCATTGTACAAGTCAGTAATAAAATTTATAGAGTTGTGCAGTCATCACTATAATCCCCCTTTAGAACGTCTGTACCCCAACCAGTTTCCCTGTGCCCACTTGCATTCAGTCCTCGCTCTTGTACTTCAGTCAAGGCAACTGCTAATCTACATTCTGTATGTATAGATTTGCCTCCTTTGAACATTACATGTAAATGAGATCATCCAATATAGTGTGCTTTCTCTAGTATCTTTTTTAAGCATTTTTTTTGAGTTTCATTCATGTTTCACATATCAGTGCTTAATTCATTTTACTTCTAGATAATTTTCTATTATAAAATAAATTATATTTTGCTTATTCACTCATCAATTAGTGGAAAACTGAATTGTTTTTGGTTTTGGCTAATTTATGTTATATAGTTATCCTATAAATATTTACATACAAGTTATGTGGATTTTTTTTTTTTTTTTTTTTTTTAGTTTCTCCTGAGTAGATAACAAAAATGGATAGGTACTAAATGTATGCTTAAGTTTTTAAGAATCTGCTAAACTATTTTTGGGCTGGGATTTAGCTCAGTGGGTAGAGCGCTGTGCTGCAATCTCTGAGGTCCCCGAGTTCAATTCCAGCACCGAAAAAATGGGAGAAGGGCCTGGCAATCCACTCCCAAGGCAATCCCGAAACAGTCAGCCATTGAAAACCTTATGAGGGTCGCTATGAGTCAGATAATGACTCGATGGCACCTAACAACAACAACAACAAACTATTTTTGAATATGACTGTGCCATTTTAAATTCTCACTTGCAGTGGGCTAGGGTTTTTTTCCCCATTCTCTTCACCACTTGCTATTGTCTTTTTTGTTGATTGTGTACATTCTAGTGAGTGTGTATTAATATCTCATTGTAATTTTAATTTACATTTTTCTAATACTAAAGTTACTTGACTGTGTTTTCATGTGCATTTTAGACATTCAGGTGTCTTCTTTGGTGGAATATGTATTGAAATATTTCACTCATTTTTAGTTAGGTTTTTAGTATTCTTATTTATAAGAATTCTTTATATAGATAATCTAAGATTACATCCAGATAAATCCATCATAAGTTAAAAATATGTCAAAAATTGTATTTAATATACCTAATCTACCAAACATCATAGCTTAACAACATAGTATATCGTAGACTATTAGTTGTTTACCTTCATGATCATGTGACTGACTGGGAGCTGTGGCTCACCACTGCCTACCATCATGAGAGAGTATCATAGCACATATCACTACCCTGGGGAAAAATTCACAATTTGAAGAATGATTTCTACTGAGTTGATACTGCTTTTACTCCATCATAAAGTCAAAATATAGTAAGTCAAATAGTAAGTTGGAGACCTTGTGTATTTAAGCCTTATGATTAAGATACATGCTTTTCAAATCTTTTCTCTTAGTTTGTGGCTTATCTTTTTATTTTCATAATGTTTCTTTTTTTGAAGCACAAAACTTTTTAAGTATTGGTGAAGTTTTAAGTTATCATTTTTATTCTTAAGGTATATGCTTTCATGGTTGATGTTTCTGAGCCACAGCCATTCAAATTTTCTTTGCTATGTAGGCCTGCTTGGCCTCCAACTTGGGATCCTCCTGCCTCAGTCTCCAGAGTGCTGAGATTATAGGCTTTTGCTACACGCCTGGCTCCTCTGTTTTCCTGTAAGTGTTATTGTTCTAGCTCTTCACTTTAAGTTTATATTGTACTTTTAGCTAATTTTTGTGTGTGATGTGAGGTAAGGCTCCTGATTAATCATTTATATATAGATATCCAATTGTGCCAGTACCATTTGTTGAAAAAACTCTCCTTTCTCCGTTGAATTGACTTGTGATATTTGCCAAAAATCATCTTGCCAACTGGACACTTTGATGTGTTCCTGAAATCCCAGACTCTGAGGATGCTGCAGAAGGACTGCTTGAGCTCAAGAGTTTGAGGCCCTACTGGGGGATGGAGGGAGCTACCATCTTTAAAAAAAAAAAAATCATTTAGCCATAAATGTAAAGGTTTAATTCTAGACTCTCAGTTCTCTTCTATTGACTTACATACAATTACTTTGATTTTGTAGTTTTATAGTAAACATTTGTTAGGTGCTGTTGAGTTCAGGTCTGGCTCAGAGCAACCCTCATAGAGTTTCCAATGGATGATTGTTTCAGGATTGCTTTGGGAGTGGATTGTCATGTCCTTCTCCCATTTTTGCAGTGCTAGAGATTGAACCCGGGTCTTCAGAGAATGCCGTGCAGCACTCTACCAACTGAGCTAAACCCCAGCCCATAGTAAACATAGAGTATTCAATAATCAATTAGTTTAAATTTTCCCACTTTGCTTTCTTGTGTTTTCTTTGCATAGTCTCATAGTCAGCTGAGAATGTGTTGCTACCTTGACTTTATTAATGTCTTCAACATAATCAGTGAAGCACTTATCAATTTACTGTGTGCTGTCTCATTTTTAGGATCTGCTTGTTAAATTTCTGGATGGCCTGAAGTTTCATTGCTTGATTGAACCAGGATGGCAGGCTCAGGCTACTTGAGTCATTGGTCTTTTCAGTTCATTTTGTCTGGGAGCTCACAATTGTTAATGGCAGTGCTGCCTGGTGTGAGAACTCTTCCTTGTACTAGTCCAAATCCAGTCAGTCCTCTTTGCCAATAAAACTGCTAGTTTTCACAGCTTACCCTGCCTTGGTTATAGGAACAGCTCTAGGTAAGACTACCACAGGCTCTGAAAGTCCAGTAGTTTTTCATGTATAACAACCACTTTTTAATTTGGTACATACTTTCAGTCAATTTTCAGATTTCTATGATAGTTGTTTGACAGTTTGTCAAAGTTTATCATTTCTTTTGGTGGAATAGGATTTGCCCAGTAACAATTCATCATCCTCAAGTCCTGCATTATTTTCCTCTTTAACCTTTCATTGTATAATTTTGATGTTCCAAAAAATTATAAACTTGGACCTTGTTCATGTTAGGTAAGTGCTCTACCACTGAGCTACATCCTCAGTCTACAGAAAATTATAAACTTTTTGAGTTGATCATGGTGACATGCACCTATAGTCCCAGCTATTTGGCAGCAGAGGTGGGAAAACTGCTTGAGTCCAGAAGTTTCAGGGTAATCAGGGCAACATAGTGAGACCCTATATCTAAGGAAAAAAGTTTATAAGCATTTTTAAGAGAATGTAGTATATCCTCAATGTACCTGTTAGCTAGCTACAATTAAGTCATAACCTATCTTGTTTTACTTATATATCCACTTACTTCCCTTGCTCCATTATTATTTTGAAGCACATTCTAGACATATTTCATATGAAACATTTTAGTATCTATAAGTGGCAAGAGTTTTCTTTTTCAGCATAATGACAATGCTGCAATCATAAATGTCTTACATTGTTTTGGGTGGTTGTTTTTCACATATTTTCATTTGAATCAGGATCCAAATAAGCGTTATATGTTACAATAGGTTACTATGTCTTTTAGGTCTTTTGTCCTCTATTTGGTTTTTTCTCTCTCTCTTTCTCAGTTTGTTTTCTAATAATCTAGATCACTCGTCAAGGAGTTTTTTCAACAGACTGTTTAAATCCCACAGTCCTTTGCAGTATGTTGCTTCATTCTCTGTGATTTCCTATAACTTAGTACTTGGATCTAAAGCTGTGCTGTTTTCTATTGTAGACATTAGCCACATGTTTTCATATATATTTGAGAGTAAAGTTTGAAAATCTCTTCTTCAGTCTCACTAGGCACAATCCAATCAATGTACCATATTGGCCAATGCAGATAGAATATTTGAATCAACACAAAAAGTTCTATGGGATAGTGTATGTCTAGAAGTTCGATCCAACTCAAGTTTGTCTATTTTTTTCTTTAAAGAATATCCCAGGGCTGGTAGAATACTTGCCTAGCATGCACAGGTCCTGTGTTTAATCCCCAGTACTACCAAAAATAAAAATAAAGAAAAGAATATCCCACAAATGATTGTACGTTCTTCCATCTTGATATATGTACTCTCTGATTATCTCCTTTTAAAAATTATGTTAGCACCTCTTGATGATCATTGATTATGTATTATTTAATAGATGTTACAAAATAGCAATATTATAATTCTATCATTTCTACTTCATTTATTAACTATTATTATTTGACTGCATAGCAATTACCCCATAGTAGGTTCATATAGAAAATACAGGATAAATTCTTAATTCCCTGCTTATTTGAAAATATTATCTTAAAACTGTGTTGTTGTTAGGTGCCATCCAGCGACCCTCATTGGGTTTTCAATGGCTGATTGTTTTAGGAGTATTTTGGGAGTAGACTGCCACCTTGTCCTCCCATTTTTGCAATGCTGCAGATCAAACCCAGGGCCTCAGAGAGTGCAGAATGGCACTCCACCAACTGAGCTGAACCCCAACCCCTTAAAACTATACACAACCTTCAGTAGAAAGGGATTTTTTATTAAACTAGTTTAGTGGAATTCTTAAATATGATTAGCATGCTATATAACAATATCATGGTGCTTACTTTAAACAGCACCAGTTTAACTGCTCAACTGCTCACCATTTGAGCAGTCTATTCATGGACAAAAATATTAAACTACTATAAATTTTAAAGGCATCCTATGTAAAATTTCACAAAAATACTTAACATTTGCAGTTAATATGAAATAGACTCCTGCATAGCATAAGATCAGATTATTATGGGTATTCATGGTACTTTATCACTGCAAAATATTAGTTTATTAAATCTTGGGAAGCCTCTTTATTCCAAATTCAGTTTTATTTAAATTTTTTGTGGGATTGGAGATTGAACCCAGGACCTAGTGCATGCTAAGCATTGCTGTACCACCAAGCTTTACCCCTATGTCCAAAATTCAGTCTTAAATATAAGCCATCATCATTGCTGGTGGAGCTGTAAATTGGTGCAACCACTATGGAAATCAGTATGGAGGTACCTCAAAAAACTAAAAATAGAACTACCGTATGACCCAGCTATAACACTATTGGGAATTTACCCAAAGAGAGATGAGTCATCATACCATAGAGACACCTGCATCTCCATGTTCAATGCAGCGCTTTTCACAATAGCAAAGATATGGAATCAACCAAAATGCCCTTCAACAGAAGAATGGATAAAAAAAACTATGGTATATATACACAATGGAATACTATTCAGCAATCAAGAAAGATGAAATAGGGTCATTCGCAGCAAAATGGATGG
>VMDO01002741.1:64677-151838 GCA_007922755.1 Pedetes capensis | reverse complement strand
CTGAGAAAGGTCAACCCCTGGTGGGAGGAGGTATATTGCGGCCCAGGGTAGAAGGATTGTTTGAGCCCCAGGCAACATCCACAGCAAGTTGCTGAGGAGGCAGGCCCAACTGTGCACCAAGAGAAAAGGAAAAAGCTGTTTAAAGGAGACAGACTGGGCAGAATTTTCAAGGCTGACAGCAAACAAGCAATGGGAGAGTCATGGGGGAGTGGCTGAGACCTTAAAAGTCAAAGTTTTCCCTTTTTTCTTTAGTCCCTGAAAAACCCCAAAAATAGGACAGAAAGAATGCCTTAATACAAGGTGAGGTGCCAGCTGGAGTGAATGCCTTTGTGTGTGTGTCCGGTGTTGGGACAGAGAGGGTTTGGGGTGTATAAGCCACTATTGTTGAGAGGCAGAGGCGAAGGTCAGAGACAGGGAAAAGAAAATTTTCCTGTTGTGGTGGCAGGATGGGCAATGGAAGAGCTTGTGGCTGGGGAAGGACAATGGCTATCAGCAGCACAGAAGCGGTTTATGGCAGAGGAGAAATGTATAGGGAGGGACACAGGTGGCCCTCAGGTGCTGGAAAGGCGGGGGGAGGGGCGGCAGGGCAAGCATTTTGGGCTTTCCTTTCTCAACACTAAGTGTTGCCTGCATGTGGCAGAGGTCTGGAGTTGGGGAGAGGGCCATCCTTTGTTGGAGTAACTCTGTGAGAGTTTGGATTAGGAGAGGGAGAAAGCACAAGGTGAAAATGTCCCCATGGGTTTTAAAAGAGAGAAAGAGAAACCTCCAGGGCAGGGAAAGACCCCCTAGCAGAGGGAAAACCCAGGAAGAAGGGCATGGAGATAGAGAAGTATAGTAATGTCTTAAGTATTAGGGTAGGTAAGGTATTTGGAGAGGTTTGTTTAGGGCTTTTGTGAAGAGAACAGAAGCTAGCAGGGGAGTTACTGAAGGAGGAGGAGGATATAGAGGAGTGAAGGACAAAGACATGTTCTATGGAGCATGAATTACAGAGAAGGGGACTGTCATCTGAGTGTGAAGAAAGCCTGAAATTAGGGGGCTTCAGATCATTTGCCTTCCCTCTGACAATAATTGTCCAAGTCTGTCAAAAGGGCATGCCACTTTGGAAAATATAAGATGCTAGCAGGGAAGATCTTCATGTAAGTTTAGTGTCTGTAAGCCTTTTAGGAGACATCCCAAGGAGAAGTCCTTGTAAGGAGTAGATAGTTGCTCTTGTCTGTGTAGAGAACAGTCAGACAGGAGCCCTGAGAATCTGCTGTAGGTGGGTTCAGCAAGGAGCAAGAAAGGTGTGCCCACTCTTGTCACAAGCCAAAGAGAATAGGCTGATCCCAGGTGGCTGTCCCCTTATCTCAGGAAGATCAGGAAGCCCAGTGACTTGAGAGGGAGAACTGATTATATTCTTAGATTTTGGCAGAACAAGCCAGGTGCAGTGGCTCATGTCTATAATCCCACTGAGGCTGAGACAAGAGGATCCTAAGTTCCAGATCAAAGGCAGCTTGTATAACTTAGCAAGGCTCTGCCTCAAAATAAAAAGTAAGAAAAATGGGTTAAGGGTGAAGCTCAGTGGTACAGCACTTGCAAAGCATGCAAGTATGAGGCCCTAAATTTAATGCATCATTGGGCGGGGGGGAGGAAAGAGGGAAAATCACAGCCATAAAGATCTGAGGTCCTGGTGTTCAGGGTTACTAAGTCAAACATTGGAGACTTCAAGAAGGTCACAGAGTGTGTCCTGTGAAAGGGAAGCCTCTCAAAAACTCTCCCAGGTTTCGGCACCAAAATGTTATGGGCAGCAGACAGGAGACTGAAAGTAACCAACGAGGCTTAAGTGTAGGCTAAGTAGCTTTTACTTATCATGCACCTGGGTACAAGCAGGCTGAGGCCTGAAAAGAGGGCATCAGGCCCTTATGGCTGCCACGAGTAAGCTTTCATAGATGATAGAAAAAGCGGCTGGAAGAGCAATTTCTGGAACAGCTAATGGCTCAGGAAGTCTCCTAACAGTTCTCAAAGTTTTCAAGGTCTACAGTCCTCCTGATTGCCTCTGCCCTTCTGCTTATCTCATCCTGTGTTCAGGTGTGTTCATGCTATAAGTTCTCAGAAACCTGACTGCAGGTACTTTTTGTTGCTTTAGGAGCTGAAGTGTCTTTCTGAATTACTGGCAAATTAGCCCATAAACAGTTCTCTTAAGTGAGGGGCAGAGACCCCCCCCCCCCAAAAGATATAATGTTGAATGGAATTCTTATAACCATGAACTGAAATATAGTGCCATAATTTGGATCTGGGAAGGCCACCAAGGGCCATTTGTTAAATGCTTGTTCCCTAGTCTGTGGTACTGTTGGGAGGTAGTGGAACCTTTAAGTGGTGAGGCTTAGTTAGGCAAGGTGATATGCTCTTGAAGTAGATGTTGTTGTTGTTGTTGTTGTTGTTACGTGCTGTCGAGTGGATATCCGACTCATAGAGGCCCTACGTACAACAGCTGAAACACTATTGTCAGTGTTCTCTGCTGTTCATAGGGTTTTCAATGGCAGATTGATTTTTTTGGGAGTGGGTTGCCGGGTCCTTCTCCCCTTGAAGTAGATACTGAGGCCTTAACCCCTCCCTTTTTCTATCTTTTGTCTGGCCATGAGGTGAATGAGCTTCCTCTGCCACAAGCTCCTACCATGCCTCACCAGAAGCCCAGAAGTAATGAGACTAATGGATCTTAGACTGAAACTATAAAACTGTGAGCCAAAACAAGCCCTTCCTCTTTTTAACCTGATTATCTCAGGTATTTTGTTACAGCAATGGAAACCTCACTAACATAAATAGGGACTTAGAAACAGATAAATGGGGATATTTACTCAAAGAGAAATGACCAAAGGCAAATGATTATTTGCTGAGGAAAACAAGGAAGAAAACATTTTGGTTCTGTCAAAAAGAGAGAGAGGGAGAGAGAGAGAGAGAGAGAGAGAGAGAGATTGGGAGAGAAAACTAGGACTTTTATATCTATTTATTCACTCATTTGACATTCATTAACTTCATTTGACACTTATTTGACATTCATTTAATTTAATACTATTCATGGAACTATGACAAAAATAATGATGAAGACACATTGATCCTATCTTTGAGGTCCTAGTAGAACGTATAAGTAGCATAATGTAACTAACTGGGGGCTGTAACCACAGAGGCATTTACAAGAGTGCTCAGGGGTCTGATTAGAGGGATTAGGTTAGTTCTATGTAGATAGAATGTGTCATGAAGACTTCTCAACAGGGAGCAATTAGCATGAAGACTGAATAGACTCTTAGTAGGTAGAACACTGCACCCACAGGTACAAAGGAACAACAACAACAACAAAAATCCCCACAAATTTACGAAATTCTATCTCTGTTGAGGATGAGTACATTAGGAGTACATTAGGTTGTACAAATGTGGATTTATCCCTTTATCCTGAATCCATGTCATGCAGCAAAATCTCAACTTGCCAGGAATAATTGGTCAGAGAACCAACAGAATATACAAATCATTGCATTAAATGTGTCTAAAGTCAAATTTGTAAAGAATATAAAAATAGTAACAATAATAATGATAACAACCAGAAAATTATTATAAGCAAAACACCAGAGAGCAAGGTACTTTAAAGATGGATTGCATGTTACCCATTACTGTTTCATTGACTGATAAAGACTGTACAGCAAAACAGGAATGGAGAAATACATTTCCATTTGGCTGAAGCAAATGGAAAAATAAATCTCATTTCATCCTAAATCCCAGAAATGGAAGTGTAGGTATGTAATATGCTATCTAATCCCTTTTGCCTCACTTAAAATTGGTTAATTAAAGTGACAGGTGAAGAAATGGCAGTGAGATATACCCAAATGGGAAAATGGCATAGAAGTATCTATTTATTTTAATTGTGCCCTGAGCTCTGCCAGAAAGACATTCCAATTTCAATCTCTTCATCCTTGGAAGGAGCTAGTCAGCTAACCTTTCTTAGAGAATATTACTTTGGCCACCCTTTGAGTTTAACCCCAAGTTTGTTGGGCAACATTGAAGAAAAATAGTGAGTTCTGTGTTGATGTTTCCATGTGCAAACTGGCATAAGTATTCTTGCTATCTACTTCCTTGCCTGAGGGTTATTTGACAAGAATAAGGGTAACTACTTGGCAAAGAAATTGAGATCTATGGATCAAAAGTGAAATGCAGACTCAATAAAAATGTTTACTCATATATGGAGATAATATGTAGAATTATAGAGTATTACTTCTATCAACTCAAGGATCAACTACTAATTCTTCCAAAATAATCTCTAAAAATTACTTCCTTGAAAAGTGGCAAGAGGTACTGGATAGAAGAATATACATCTGCCACCTTACCCACGACCAAACTGAAGACATGTATTTGTTTACTTTGAAAGCTCTTAATGATAGGAAGATTTATTAGAGAAATTAAATACCTCACCTCTAAAATATCACAGAATACTTTTTTTTTCTTTTTTGCATTAGCCTTGCCAAGAGAATTCTGAATGTGTTTGCATTCTATCAGTCCACAGCATGAGTCAGTCTGTCCCAAACCGGTTTTCTAACCAGAAAACTAAGAAGTCTGATGACACATTTAGGTAAACATGCTCACTGGATGAAGTTATTTAAATTTTTATAGCCTTTTAATCTACTCTAAGCCTTGGAAATTCATACAGGTTTTTAGACTAGATTTAAGTTCATATGAGTTAAATAGAAAACATATATAAACCAACTCTATTAAGAATTCCGTTGGTTTTGGATAGCTAAGACTAATACTTAAAAGAGCAATGATGGTAAGCTGATCTGAAACTAAAGCCTTTAACTATAAACTAATCAACCTTATTCTTAATTAAAATTTCAGCTCTAAATACATCTCTTGCCCAAAGAACCAAAATGTCTCACTGATTCTGATAAGATGATGACAGCTCTGATTGACAATGATAAATGAATTCTGAATGTGACAGGTTTGCTCCAGTGGAAGAATAGGAAAAGGGGTTGTAGACCCTGATTCTTATCCCCTACTTTCCAGGCAACTTGAGAATTCAATAGCCAGTTGAATGCAACTACAATACAAATGTGATAAATACACCTGAAGTTATCTAAATTAGCTAGAATTGATAGCAACTTTAAATTTAGTTAATGAAAATTTGCAATGTGATAAATTTTTTAACCTATTACAACAACAACATACAGATGAAAGGCATGAGATATAGGACCAAAGGCTATAAAAGAGTTCTTGCCCCTGCCATGAATTAGTATTTCTGTTCTAAAATTTGGCCTTTCATTATTCACTGTTACCCTTTGGAGTAGATTTCTGACAAAAACTGTGGTACACATGAATGGCTCTAAAATCTTTTGATGCCCTAGCTCTCCCTATGCCGTGCCCCGCTTCCTTCTGCTCCAAAGGGTCTACATCACTCCTCCATGAATCCACAAAATATACACAATTGCACATGTGCACACACACAGAGACACACAAACACAGACAGAAGTTAAAAGTCAAGTTTACTTTGTAGGCTGTACCACCAAACCAAACCCTAGCTCAAGAGTGCTTCGTCGCCATTTTGTGTTTGATATTGACAGGTATTAATTTATAAGAAGAAATATGAACTTGAAATAGGTGGCTCTCTGTATTTCTTTCATGCATAACCTCAACTTCCTGCCCCCAAATTATGACACTTTATCCACTTGTTTTAGAAATAGTACCTTAGTACATTTTGTTCTTAAAATTTCTAGGTATACATTTCTTTGTAATAGTCCATGTGCACATATGGAGATGGGGCGGGGGGTGGGGAGAGACAGTTTTGATAGTTTTAACTGTACAGTGGCTAATTGGTAAATTATTCATGAAAAGAAACTGGAGTGAAAGTAATCTCATATAGAACTTTAATTAAACCCCTGAGCCTTAGAACCCCACAAAAAGAAAAGACCAGCCAGATATGGTGGCATATGCCTGTATTTCTAGCACTTAGGAGGCTGAAGCACGAGGACTACTTAAACTTAGGAGTTGGAGAACAGCCTGGACAACGTAATGAGACCCTGTCTCAAGCAAAAAGGAAAGAAGGAAGAAGAGAAGGAGGAGGGGGAGGAGGAGAAGAGACCACACGCAGAATAATTTTGGGGGCGTGGGGACAGAGATGATAGATTCTTTTTGTATATTCTATACAAAAACACAAAGATCTCTTACAAAGAACTTGGTAATTAATGATAGTAATAATAGTTACATTTTGCTCAATGTTTAATAGCGAATTGTTCTAGGATATGAGGTGGATTATCTCATTTAATTCTCATAATAATCATTTAAAATGGGTACTATTATTGTCCACATAATATTCGGATAATCATAATGAAGCTTTGAGACACTGAGTAACTTTCTTGAGGTCACATTATTAGTAATTGTAGAGGAGAATTAGAACTCAGGTCTATCTGATTCCCAGATCTGAGATTTTAACCCTTCTCTGCCAGGAATTTCTTAATCTAAGTAATCATAATAATTTACCAGGGAAGATATGTAAAACTGAAGATCTTTGGGCACAATCCTGAATTAATCAGATCCCAATTGTAGCATTTGGAGGTAAGAACACAATGGCATCTCACATATGGTGCAAACGTTCTTTTAACATGCCAAGAGAACACGAGTGAAGCCAGTTGTCACATAGTTGTCTAAGTCAAATCATCTGCCTTGAATAGAAAACAGCACCTCCTGTTCTACATAAACCTCTTCTCACTATGTAGCAGTCATAAAGGTCTTGTTTGCTAAAAGATCAAATGAGGTCATGGTCATACTATGTCAGCAAACAGTACCAAGATACCTCACTGCATGGGCTGTGTTATGGAAGATAAAAGTGATACAGTCCAAGAAATCTGCTGATTCACAACTCCTGAGTCAGAACCTCACCAGTACTGAAGGCACAGAACCAATGTGGACAGAGCTTAAATTCTTGGCCAGACTCATCGCACGACCATTGTTAATGATCAATATAAAGTTTCAGCTTCTGAAAAATTCACTTATCATCCACTTCATTTATCATTTCATTTCAAAATACAGAGTGCCTTCCATGTGCAAGACACTAGAGACCATACATGTGGTTCCTCCTTCCAAAAGCAGAAAAGTACTCAGGTGGTGGAAAATGTGGTCATCACTGATTAGGGAATCAGGAATAGCTCTAAGGAAAAGTGGCATTTGAGCTGCACTTTGAAAGACAGGTACAGTTTAGATGGGTGGGTGGGGAGAGGAATAGGGAAAAATCATTATATATGTACTTAATAACATAAAAGAAAGCAATTAAGACAAAAATGCAATAAAATTCAAGAACCACTGAGAATTATTCTTTGGCTTAAGCACAGGCTATGTGGAAAAACAGCTGGAAACTATGGTTGCCATGTTAAGTTCGGAGACCAAAAAGGCTGTAGGTATGAAACTAAAAGGGTAACAGGTAGTTAAGATACATGTCAGTAGCACAAAGATAATGTGACAAAGCACTAAATATCATAAGATTTGAAGGAATGTTTCAACTGCATTAACAGTACCTATTATTTTCTGTGTAAAGTGTAAATGATTTTAACAAAGAGTTCCCAATGTAGGCTTATATAGTTTTAAATACATTCTAATTATTTGAATAAGTTCTAAATGATCTAAACATTGTTAAATAAACTTATATCTCATATAAATAAACTTAAAGGCATGTTTCTTCATGAGATCACTCAGTGGTCTTGATCCATATGATCAATGCTGAAATTCTATCATGTCTATTACAGAGCATGAGGTAGGGAGGGCTAGGGAAAAGATCAAAGTTCATGAAAGGTGCTTTGCTTTTAAGTTGGAGATGATTACCTCTCTTCTTATATTTCAATTGACCTAATCCAAAGTAACATGGCTACTTCTCAGTGCTAGAAGAGCCAGAAAAGTCTGGCTAGGTAGCCATATGCCCTGGATGGGAGACAACTGATGTTTTAAGGAAAACTAAATCTGCTACAATCTTCATAAAAACCACTTAACCTTTCTGCATCTCAATTATATCTTCATGATCTTGAACAAGGTTAAGATATCTTGAAAAATACACAAAAGCCTTAAACCATGAAAGACTGAAAAATTGGAATTTATTAAAATTAAGTTCTATTAATCAAAATACAATAATGATAGGATGAAAAGGGAAGCTACAGATCAGAAGATATTTGCAAATATACAACCAACAAATGATTCATCTACAGAATACATAAAGAACTCTTATAAAGCAATAGTAACAGCAATAATAAATAAGAGTGACAACCCAATATAAAAAAGGCAAAGACTTAATGAGGCATACCATGAAAAGAGGCTGTTGTGTGCCATCAGGTTGGTTCCAACTCATAGCAACCCTATGTACCACATAATGAAACACTACTTGACACTATGCCATGCCCAGCACTATATCTGACAGTGCTTCTCTGCTATTTACAGGATTTTCAATAGCAGATTGCTTCAGGAGTGGGCTGCCAGGTTCTTCTCCTAAGCCTACAGCACCAAATCCAAGTACTAATAGGCCTGAACTCTGCTTAGTTTCTGAGATCTGATGAGATCAGACAACAGAGTGGTATGGCTATGGACCAAATTCTATTTATGTTGTTGTTGTTGTTAGGTGCCATCGAGTCGGTATCTGACTCATAGCGACCCTCCTAGGGTTTTCAATGGCTGACTATTTTGGGATTGCCTTGGGAGTGGATTGCCAGGCCCTTCTCCCATTTTTGTGGTGCTGGGAATTGAACTCGGGTCGTCAGAGACTGCAGCACAGCGCTCCACCAACTGAGCTAAATCCCAGCCCAAATTCCATTTATAGGAAGTGTTATTTCCATTAATATGAGAGATCACTGACATTATAACCAAAATAGACAAAATTAATCTATTGGTAACGGAGGTCAAAATGGTGGTTACCTCCCAGAAAGAAAGTAGATATCAACTGAAAGGTGACATGGAGGATGGAGGTGCCATAAATTCTAAAAATGGAAGAAAGAGAGTTGACTGAATTTGGCAACTGTTGTGAGCACTGGTGACAAGAAGAGCAGACCTAATAAAAGCAATTGGAAGACTAGGAAAGGCAGATGAGTTTGTCTTTGGAATGTTGTGTTTTAGGAATTGGCAAAACATGTTGTTGTGTGGTTGTTAGGTGCAGCTGAATCAGTGTCCAACTCATAGCGACCCTACGTACAAGTGAATCACTATTGTCAGTGCTTCTCTGCTATTCACAGGGTTTTCAATGGCAGATGGATTTTTGGGAGTGGATTGCCAGGTCTTTCTCCCAAGCCTACAGTATCTGGTGTTCCCAAGTGGTCTCCCATTCATTACTAACTAGGCCTGATCCTGCTTAGCTTCTGAGATCCGACAGGATGGACATCACAGTGCTATGGCTGCAGATGGCAAAACATGTATGAGTCAGTAAACACATGAGACTAGACAGAATGCAGGTAAGCAGTGCCTAAAGATAAAGATTTGATAGTTTCACCATAGAGGGAAAAGTGGAGATAATAGTAGAGAGGAGTACCAAGGGGAAAGCAGCATAGAAAACACAGGGGTACATTGTTCTGGCAGATGGCTACATTCAGAAGGCAAGAAGTGGTGGGTCACCTATCAAAGAAAGTAGAAAAGAAGCAGTGTATGTTATAGAAAGAGAATTAGAGGCTACAGAAGCCACAGAAGCCAAAGGGATGGGCAGGAGTCAACTATATTCACTGGTACAGCGAAGGAGCAGAGGATAAAGCCAGAGTGAAGACTGCTGGATATGATGATGAAGCCACCAACTTCAAGCATGATAAAACACAGTTCAATTTTATCAGAATGGCAGTCACTAAAACCAGACTTCAAATCAAACAGGGTGGTGAAGATGTGGATGCAATGAATGTGGTAATGCTCTTTGAAGGTTTGTTAGGGACTAGAAAGGAAGAGAGAGGCAAGTCATTTGTAAAAACAGTAAAATTGAGGGAAAAGAGGCAAAGGAGACTGAAGATGGTAGAACAAGACTAACAGAGCCAAGTTCCTGGAAAAGATAAGTAGGTATAAGAGGCAAGAAGAAGGTAGTCAGTATAGACAGTGACAGAATTGAGGTAAGCATGAATCTAAGGTTGACTAGAAGCAAGAAGTGGCCATAATGAAAAATTTAAAATTACAAAAGTAAGGAAAAGGTAAGAAAAGGAAAGCCTAGACCTAGGTTTGGAATAGGGTGATGTCCAACTAACCGAAATTAATGTTTGGAAGGCTCTTTTACCTCATATTAATGGAATGCCATATTTTAAAGAAGTACGTTAAATATATATTTTTAAAGGCCTTACTTTAATTTGTTCATTTAAAAATACCAGTGCCAAAAACACTGCCTTGATAGAAACCAAATAAGTTTTTACCAGGCAGGTTCTACTATTTAAGGTGTTTATAAATACTACATTGGAAAGCAATGTTTTTTCCTCCCTACTGAAAGATCTATTTCAAGATTAGGAACAAAAATACTTGCAAGTGATGGAAATAACAAAATAAGCACATTCTAATGGTGAAACAATCTGGTCTATGGCCCTTACAGACCTTTGTTAATAGTGAGAATAAAAACCACACATTTATAATTAAGAACAACAATAACAAAAACACGTACTGTTCCCAGGAATATAAAGTGCTTGTAGGAAAGCTGGGCAGCTTGAAGCAGGTAAGCAGATGAAGGCCCAGTCAGATTTCTGAAGTAAGAAAGAGCATTTGCTTAGAAAAACAAGATGCCTATCTCAATAGTTATTTTCCTGGCCAAAGATCTTGCTTAACTCAATTAGTTTGGGCTTGTTTCTGTTACTTGAAGCCATACTTTTCTATTACCAAATGAAAAGCGTTTCATTTAGGACAAATTAGTACAAGTAAAAGAAGCAAAAGGGGATGATAACATTATCATTATTTCAGTCATTTGTATGTACACACACAGACACAGACACACACACAAACACACACACACACAAACATACTGTGTACTATATGCCAACCACTGTTTTCAGTGCTTTTCATAACCCTATGAAATACAAAGGGTTATCAAAAGATAGGGTGAATGTTTAAATTACAAAAAAATTATTTCAGTAACAATTTATCATAAAACAGCTTCAGAAAGTGGCAAGAACAATGGGATAAGTGTGTTTGAAGTCGGGGGAATGTATTTTGTAGTAGATTTAATGGCAATGTGCCTTTTACTATAATAATCTTTTTGTTTAAACATTTGCTGTATCTTTTGATGACACCACATAGGTACTTTTATTTACAACAGTTTATGGAATAATAATAATAATAAAGCCTGAGAACATAAATAAGGTACCTAGTGACCCAGAACAAGAAAAGGGCAGGGAGGAGAACCGAACCTAGGATGTGACTAACCATTTGTTTATATCCTTAGTCATGAGGTGATACTGCTTTTACTCTGAGTAAAAGCAGTTCCTTCAAGCCTCAGTTCTACAGTCTAGTTGAACAAGAGTATGTTTGTCCTGCCACAATGTTTAGGATTTTATGGATTTTAATCATACCCATTTTCTGCTTTAATCTTTCCAATTTTCACTCTTAATTTTAGGCTATCTTCACATGGAAGTTATCTCATTTCCATTCTGGTTGTGCTTGTGTGAAATCTCCAAACTGTTAAACCTTTTCAGGAGCGACAGGGAACTAGAATGGTAACTTGTGGATATGACCTATTTTTAATCACAAATAATATACAAATAAAATTGATTTAGTGTGAATTCCCTCCCAACAAGCATTTTGTTGACTTGTGAACCCTTTTGACTGTTCAGTGTCTACTGGTGACAACTGATTATAGTGCAAGGTTGCTTTCCTGAATCAAAAAGATAGTTTTCAGATATAGTTTGAATTACCACCCACCACATTATTTTCCACCTTAGAATAGGCAAACAACCAAATAATCTTACAGATCAAAATAACATCCTTAGGCATAGCAGCCTATCAACATGCCATAGAATTACCCAAAAGTATTTCCTTTTCACTACCTTTCCATGTCCTCTCATTGAACTGCATCTGAGAAACTAATGTTTATTTTTTTAAATGAGCAAATAAGTATGAGTAGAACATCTGCTCGATTTAACAGATATCTTTTTTTCAGCACTTACTCTTTCCTAGGTGCTGAGTATGATATAAACTGTCACAAACAATCCTATGCTTTTGGTTATTAAGAGACCATGTCCACGTCTTAGATACTGATAGTAAGGGTCAATTTTACTGATAAGTGTCTTTTAAAAATACCTACTCTAATATAGACACCCAAAGTACTTAGATCAGTGAAAGCAAGATGATCATTTAAATATATATATATATATATATATATATATATATATATATATTTTTTTTTTTTTTTTTTTTTTTTTTTTTTTTTTTTTTTTTTTTTTTTTTTTTTTTTTTTTTTTTTGTGGTACTGGGGGTTGAACCCAGGGCCTCGTGCCTGCATGCTCTGCAAGTGCGGGGTATTTAAATATTTTCTTGCTAAAAAATAAAATGTAATTGGCGGGTTTCTTGAAAGAGCCCATATAGTACTGGCAGATAGATCATATGAAATTAGTGAAAAAGCCACTCTATGTTTTGTTGATTGGTATCATTATTAGCAGCAATATTTTATATAGTTTGTGTACTTACTACATGTAAGGCATTATGCTGAGCTCTACTGAGGACAAGGTAACATGGCAATACTTACATAGAAACAAATGTTTATATCTTAAAAGTGAGTGAGAGAGAGAGAGGGCGCGCGAGTACGGGTGTGTGTTCTTATGTTTGTTGGAGTTTGTGCTATTGATCAACAAGACAATGCAGAGAAAAAATATCTAGTTAGGTACATCCTGTCCAGAATTTAACAAAGGAAAAATTACTTGCCTGAGAGTAGAGTTACATAAATTGTTTATGTAAAGAAATTAAGCTTTCTTTGACAATCCCACTTTAGAATACACATTGCTGATATTTTAGGTAGTGTAAACTGTGTATTGTCAGGGCAAATCACAAGACTTGATGTCCAGTGAGCTTTCCCAACAGACACTTGGCTAATAGCCAAGCAAAAGTAGATAATTTAGAACACTCAATCAGTTTCATACTGAGGCATTTTGTTTAGTGTTTAATAGCTTCTCCAGGGACGGGAAAATTACAAAAGCACATTGTTTTGACATGAGCTAAAATGAGTCATTCCTCATCACTACATTTTTGAGGATTTGGCATTAATCTTCTGAGACAAAAAACCATAAACATTTGAAATAAGTATAAGTTTTTCCTTAAAAAATTTAGTAAAATAAGTTTATTCTTTTCATTGTAGCATTAAGATATTATACCTAAAGAAGACACTCCCCTATTCCAATTTCTAGCCGTTTCTAAACAACCTTCCTGCACATTTTTAATGGCTACCAAAGACCCAATCCTTAAAGCAATGCCAAGAAATATATGATTATTATTTTTATCATAAGTTAAAAGAATAGCATGCACAGTTTAATCCTTTGATAAGTTCTAAAGCTAGTATCATTCAGTATTTCCACCCAGTATTCTCTGCATGTCTTCCTAATTCTCAATAAAAGCAAAGCAAATTGGCTTGAATTTCAACTCCTGGATGCTCCACAGTCTACAGCCTCCTACCACCATGTTCCACCACTTCAGGTCTACTTAGGGCAATTTCATTTTCCTTAAGACCAGTGGTTCTAAAAGTTTGCTGTATATCAGAATCACCAGAAGAGCTTTTAAAAATCCTGATACCCAGAGTCTTAAGCATCAATACTAATGAAAGTTCCCAGGTAATTTTGATGTGCAGAGTATTGGTACTGTAGACTTGTGTGGGAGAACAGAAAGAGGTAAGGTTAGGCAATGATCAACACATTCATTACTTTATGGAATATTTTTCCTTCTTTTTTCTTTTTCTTTATTATATTTTATTTTATTTTTTATGGTACTTGGGGGTTAACCCAAGGCCTGACACATACTTTGCAAGTACTCTACCACTGGGCTACATTCCTAGACCCCCCCACACACTTTTTTTTTTTTTTTTTTTTTTTTTGGTAATTTTAAGACAAGGTCTCATTAAGTTATATACGCTGCCTCTGGCTTGGAACTTGGGATCCTCTTGCCTCAGCTTCCTGCTAAGGCACTGGGATTATAAACCCATGCTACTGTGCCTGGCTCTTTATGAAAATTCTTATGAACACCAAATGGGAAAAGAAAAAATTGGACCAAATAACTTCTGAAATTGTAGCTGTTTTACAATATAGGGTTAAAAGAATGAGTTCTGGAGCCAGACTTCCTGGATTTGAGCCCTGGTTATTTATAATTGCTGAGACTCAGTTTCTCAACTGATTCAAGGAGGATAATAATAGTACTTGCCTTATAAGGTTGCTGTAAAGATTTCATGAATTAATCTATATCAACGTAGGGCATTGAGAATACTGTGTTACATATACTATGTGTTACTTCTTAGTAATAACCTCATCATCACTATCTTTGTTATTCACACCTCATTACCATAGATGAGAGTGTGGTCCCAAAGTGAAGAAAGTTGAGTGGTTTTGATTTCCAGAATTTATATTGAATTAGTATGAATTTTAAGGATATATCTATATATATATCTGTAGACATACTACTGTGGCATCCAACCTCAGATCTCAGAAGTTAAGCAGGATCAGGACTGGTTAGTACTTGGATGTGAGACCACATGGGAATGGCAGATGCTGTAGGACTGGGAGAAGGACTTGGCAACCCACTCCCCACAAACACAATCAGCCACTGACAACCCTATGAATAGCAGAGAAACACTAACAATACTATTTTGTCTGTTGTACATAGGGTTGCTTTGAGTTGGACACTGACTCTATGGCACTTAACTACCATACATATACAAAAACTATGCTATCTATCGTAGTTTTAATTTACTCATTCTATGAATACTTACTAAGCACCTATTACATGTGAAACTTCATTCTAGACATGGATTACTTAACTTTTCAAAGTTTTCAGGGACCTGTCTTTTTATTTATCTTAAAATCCTTACATATTGATTGTAACTTGAAAATACAGGGTTTCACAGACCCAATACAACCACAGCACAACAAATACCATCTTAGGAATGTACCAGTAACAGCTAACTAGTTGAAAGCTTACTATGTGCATATACTACTGTAAGCACTTATAGTCTATAACTCAATACTCAAAACAATCTATGAGGAAGGTACCCTTGGCATCCCTAGTTTATAGCTAAGGAAATGGAGTCACAGAAAGATTATACAACTGGCCAGTGGAGAATTCAATATGCTAATTTAGGGAGGCTGGGTCAACGCCTTTGTGAGTTAATGCACATTAAGGAAAGATGCCCTAAAGGTGAACTATGAGGAAGTCAAGATCAAGAAGGAAGTGGGAGCCCAAAATGTCCGTCATAACAGTTTCAGGAACAGTATATTTTATGTGTGTCCTCATACTTGGTCTTAGAAATGGCTTTTTGAAGAATACAAGAGAGGTTAGGAAGCTGCTAGGAAAAAAGCTACAACAGTAATCATAATAACTATCTTACAGATTTCACAAACACTAAAACCTTTATATACAAAAACTTGATTATTTTAATTATCTAATCAATTTAATTCATGGAACATTTCTTTGAAAAAAGATTTAGATGGACTATTTTCCATCTTAAAATATGTAAATATGTGATTTCCACTTTTAACTCCAACATTAGTAGGGCTCATTAAGGCTAAAAGAATGCATCACAGTAAGAGATGACCAAAACACCAACTAAATGTAATAATTTGCTATTGGAAGTCAGAAATCTGCTTTTGAAAATTATAACCAAATGAAATAAAATTGAAAAGACTCTACATAACATAAAACAAAGATAAGCAAATGCCAGATTATTTATATATATATATATATATATGGAGAGAGAAAAAGAGAGAGTTGGGGCTGATTCATAGTCAACCCTTACAGGGTTTTCAATGGTTGACTGTTTCAGGATTGCTTTGGGAGTGAGTTGCCAGGTCTCTCATTTTTGCAAGCTGAGGATTGAACTCATGGTCTTCGAGAGTGCAGAGCAAAACACTACCAACTGAGCTAAACTATGATTGATTGATTGACTGATTGATTTTATTGCAGAACTAGTGGATTAAAGCCATGGCGCTCCACCAGTGAGATACACTCTTAGTCCTCTTGTTATTTTATTTTTTATTTTGAGACAAAATCTCACTAAATTGTGCATGCTGTCACTTGCCTTGATCTCAAGATTCTCTTGCCTTAACCTCCCTAGTTGCTGGGATTATAGGCATGCACCATGATGTCCAGCTATAAGTTAGTTTCTTTTAAAAAATATTTTTAGGTGAAAATAAATGGCTTCCCAGTGTAAGCCTCTAAAAAAACTGCACAGAAAAATCCCTATCAAATATAATCAAAGCACATTCACCACTACTATCTTTAAGGTCATATGTAAAAAGGAATGATAATATTTTTTCAATATGTATTCTTAGACCTTCTTAGATGAAGTGAGATAGTAGCAGAAATCTGATTTGCATCAATATTAATAATTACCTAACAATACAGTAGCTTGAAATGTACCTAAATTTCTGTGACAGCTTCAGACTCAGTGTTCATAGAACAATCTCATTTAATTGTATTTTATTCTGCTATTCTTGTGTGACAATCCAAGTCATGTTAAAACAAAACAAAGCAAAATGAAAACTATTAGGATGTGAATGTGTACATGTCAAAAGTCCAGATGGAAGTCAATCACTACAAAAAGGTTTATTTAGCTGGTCTTCTATTTATAAAGGAAGAGACTGGACAAGATGAAACTGGACATAAAGAATAAGGGTAAACATAGCCCCCAAGATTGTGTAATTCCATGTAGAACAATTTGTTTGAAATCTTTCATCCATATACCCACCATACACCTCTAAAAGTATTGTTTTCTATAGTATAGAAAAGTATTTTTTCCTAACAATTTTTCAAAAATGTCAAACTATCCAACAACATACCTTCTTTTCAGTTTCCTATTTTGAGGGTATAACTTAGGTAAATCTATTTAGACATACATTTTAGCTGGGCTTGGTGGTGTACACTTGTAATCCCAGCACTCGGCGGCTGAGACAGGAGGATGAACATGAGTTTGAGGTTAGCCTGGTCTATATAGTGAGCTCCCAGACAGTCTGGGACTCTGTCTCAAAAAACTTAAAAAAAAAAAAAATAGAATATTAAATCTAACATTAGTATGAAACATCAGAATTGGAGGTAGGAGATCTTAATGCAATCAGTTTTTTAATCATTCATGGTGAATTGAAACAAGGAAAGCTTCATCTAACCATGAATACTGGCATTTCACAGCTATTTGCTTAGTATTGATATGATGCACTATAGAGGGGTTCTCTGTAATGAGTTCACTTACAAGATCCCCCTAAAACACAAATGATCCATCCTAAATATTCCCTTGCTGGTCAAGGAGAAATAAAAGAAAGTGATATGAAAGGGAAGTGGGAAACTAAAGTAACCAGTTCAGAACCTCACTTCTTCCCATTAGTTTCAGAAACACAATTTTTGTTTTCTATTCACTTTTAGTATTACAGATTTTCCCTCTAGTATAACATATTACCTCAGTACTCTGCCAAAAGTCATTCCATTTTCTTGGCAATAAAATCTATCAATAGAGAATACAGACTACTTAAGACCTAAAAAAGAACTAAAACCAAAAATATCAAATTTTTGGTTTGGTGTTAGTCTAGGTGTTGTGGTGCATGCCTGTAATCTCATTGACTTAGAAGGTTGAGGCAGAAGCATTCCAGGATCCAGGCAACAGTCAGCCTGTACAACTTAGCAAGACCCTGTCTCAAAAGAAAAAATAAAAAATGGCTGGAGGTAGAGCTCAGAGGTACAGCACTTGCCTAACGTGTGAGGCCCTGGATTCTATCCACCAGTAATGGGAGAGAAAACAAAAACATAAACAAAAACAACTGGTGTCAGTTAAATAAACATTAAATTTGTTGGTATATATAAGACTGAACTTTAAGTCATTTATCTTGCTTTATTTCAAACTGTATTTATAATCTTATACTGAATGTGTTATCATGAAGTGTATGTATTTATTGTCCATGCTATAGAAGAAGTTAGCAAATTTTTCTGTAAAGGGCCAGGTAGTAAATGTTTTAGGCTTTGTGAGCCAGATGGTCTTTGGTGCAAGTATTCAACTCTCCTGTTATAGCATAAAAGCATCTACAGATAATATGGAAACAAATGGGTGTGGCTCTGTACCTATAAAGCTTTATTTATGGATACTAAAATATGAATTGCATCACATAGCATAAAGTAATAGCCTTGATTTATTCCAACTATCTAAAAATGTAAAACCTATTCTTAGCTTGCTGTAGAACTTAATCATGCCTTCTGAAATTTGTGACTATATTCATTTTTAAAGAATGAAATTGGACATTTTTAAAGATTCATACCACTTATGCAAATTATAATAAAACAAGATATGGAAGAGTGCAGGTACAAAGTATTTGGGTTCCACAGAATTAACATGTTTAAATAATATTAGCAGATATATTGTTATGTATATTTATACATATATACATATACATTGTTGTTGTTGTTAGGTGCCATAGAGTCGGTATCTGACTCATAGCGACACTCACAGGGTTTTCAATGGCTGACTGTTTCGGGATTGCCTTGGAAGTGGATTGCCAAACCCTTCTCCCATTTTTGCGGTGCTGGGAATTGAACTCGGGACCTCAGAGACTGCAGCGCAGTGCTCTACCAACTGAGCCAAATCCCAGCCCATACATATACATAGATATGTTTTATATATACACATTAAATATACATAACAGTAGCATGCTAATATTCTTATTAAGGCCCCAATCAACAATAATACCAACTGATATTTTACTTATAACCTGACAAATCTTTAATAGCCAGCTAAGTCTTATTAAAAGTAAAATTAAGTCTTACTAGTGGTCGATCCCATCTTATCTCTGAGCCAAGAAGGGTTAGTCCTTGGATGGGAGACCATCTGGGAATACAAGGTGATGTAGACTTGGGAGAAGGACTCAGCAGCCCACTCCAGAAACAATCAGCCATCGAATACCCTGTGAATACTAGAGAAGCACTATAAGACATAATTGGCTGGGGTTTAGCTCAGTTGGTAGAGTGCTTGCTCTGTGCACTCTGAGACCTTGGTTTGGATCCCCAGTATGGCAAAAGGTGGGAAAAGGACCTGCTAGCCCACTCCCAAAACAATCCTGAAACAGTCAGCCATGAAAACCCTATAAATAGCAGAGAAACACTGACATAGTGTCAGGCATGGCACAGTTTTGGGGAGTGTTTCATTCTGTTGTACATAGAGTCCCTATGAGTCATACCTCACTCAAGAGCACCTAACAAAAACAAAAATCTGAGAAACAAAAGTTGTTAATATTTTTTTAATCACAATCATTTCTTTTCAAAGTGAAAAGAGATTTGTTCTGAGGATTAAATCCTGTTTACCTGTAGCCCTTTCCTCCAATATAATAATGGGTCATAATTAAATTTTGAGAATTAATATATTCCCAATTTATTAGCCATATGACAATTAGAAATAGGTTTTAGCTCCCTTTTGCATATATTGGTTTTTTTGTTAGGAAAATTGTTTTTTCAAAGTATATCACTGTGCTTTGGATTTGTTAAGAAGTGAACACTGATTGATGAATATATCATAGAGCAGAAACATCAAATTCTTATCCTTAGGTACACTGTAGGATGTTGAACTCTATAGAGCATAGATTTTGTTGCTATGGCAACAAATAAATCATAAACACTCATTGCAGAATTACAAAGAGCACTCCTGAAGACAATGATTTGGGGCCAACTCCACTGTTCTCAGCTCATCAAAGTGATTATTTTTAAGTGCTCATTCTCTTTTTGTTGTCATTACTATAGTAAGTCTGCTGCCATACCACCCTGGTATCCAATCCCGTCTTATCTGGGAAGCTAAGCCACATTGGGCCCGGTTAGTTCTTAAGATGGGAGGCTGTCTGGGAATACTGGGTGCTGTGGGCTTGGGAAAAGGACTCAGCAGCCCCTTCTAAAGCAATTAGGTATCAAAAACCCTATGAGTAGCAGAGAAGCACTGCCACGTTGCCGGGCGTGGCACAGTGTCAGGGGTGTTTCATCTGTCATACACAGGGTTGCTAAAAGTTGGATCCCACTTGACAACACCTAATAACAACAATAATTTTAACAAAGTATCACATATCATGAGGTAACTTTCTTTGGACTTTTTCAAATATCTGAAAATGTAAAAACTACTCTTAGCTTGTAAACCATATACAAATTGACAGTGGGCTGGCTATAGAACTTAGTCATCCCTTCTGAAATTTGTGACTACAAATAAAGTATTCATTCTTGACTAGGTTCTATCTATTGGGAACCTTTTTCTCAAGGACTCTGTATGGTGCCTCATGAACTTAATGAAGAGAAAAAAAAAAGCCAGAACACTAGAAAATATATACATTTCATACACAGAAATGCTGTACTAAGGGGCATGTAGACTTTTTAAAGTAAAGCAGTCTCTCTTTGGAAAAGTATACCAATTAAATGGCTAAGGTTAGGGCAACAAATTTTCCCTTGCCTTTCTATTGCCATATGCCTGTCATCTTCCTCCTATAGTTTCCATTCACTGTTTCAAACACATGTTGCCACTTACTTGCCAGGAAAGGAATCTCTGACCTATTCTCTTTATGTATGATGAAATGGCAGACAGAATGGAGCCAGAGAGAGCACTATTAGCAGTTATTCACACTTCTGTTTTCTCTTAACTTCCTTTTCTCTAAAGTTTATTCCTTACATGCTAGGAGGGATGTGTAATCATAAAAACATCCGTGACTCATGCTTTAGAATAGGGAACTGCGGTAATTCCCTGCAGAAGCAAATGGTTCCCTCTTTGAATGAGCTGTAAGCCTCCTATACAAAAAGACCATCTTTACAACTCAGAGCTTGATCAAACACAGGTGAGGGGCTCCTATGTGCAAACCTCACCAATGTTAACATAGTTTTCTTTTCTAGCAACCTCTGTTAGAGTTTACCTGACATTAACCCACAGTCTTTTAATTAGGCACCTGTTCCATGGAGGCAGGCTGCTAGGGAATTGCCCTAAGTCAAGAGAAGAAAATACAACAGAGATTAGTTAAGAGGAAGGAATTTTCCAAAGATGAAGGGGATTTAAGGAGATAAAATGTGAAAGTCTAACATTATATGTACAGTAACAGGAAATGAATGTCTGCATTGATTGTCTTCTTTTATCTTACTGAAAGCAATCTATGTGTCAAGAAACATTGGCATCCGTTAATGGTTATATTGTTATTGAACTTAAAGTTTCTTAAATGATATGTGGCAGACCCTGCCAAGAATTTGGCCTCTTCTGCATAAGGAAATCAGCCAAAAAACAAGCATTTGTCCACCAACAGGAAAGAAATGCAGTACTTTGAGTAGTTCAAAATATTACCATCTACATGTGAGCAGTATTAGGTTATATAGGTCTAATGTCCATTGCTAAAGGTGAAATGGATTAGCTACCCTAAACTTTGAAAAAACCTTAAAATGCTAAATAAAACATGTAAAGTATTTTTAAAGAAACATCTATGAGGTGGCAAGTTGTTAAGAAATGGGGAAGTGTACAAGAGGGTAAGGGGGAACCTATATGAATAATGTTCAACAAAATGCATATATGGAAATGTCACAATGAAAAGCATGTCAGAATGAATCACATTAAGGTATACATTAAAAATTTCCAATTAAAAAAAAAATACTTGAGGCCAAACACTGAGTAAAAGTGAAAACCTAGCAAGGTAAGCAAAGTAGCAAAGTTGGCTCTTGCTTTAAGAGAGGCTTTGTTGTTTTGTTTTGTTTCTTTTTTGGAATGTATGGACTTAAATTATGTTGTCATGTTGTAACAGGACATGTGGACAGAGGATTTATCTCAACTCACATAAAGCTGGGTCTACAAAGAGCTAACCTGTCTAAGTAGGGGTGATTTAGAAACAAAATCAACCTGGAAGGGATCAAAAGAAAAAGTGTTCTCCTTGAAATGTGGCGCTGGGAATAAAGAGAGGAATAAGCTTCACTGAATTTATAACCATAGGTTAGCCCACATGAGAATTTGACAGCCCAGATTCATATTAACTGAGTGGCCCAAAACAAAAAATAAACAAAAACAAACCTAAATAACAAGAAGACATTTTTAATTTAAAGAGATTCTGGCCTGGAAATACCTCTTGGCACAAACAAAAGGAAATCCTCTCTGGTAAAAACTACCTTTAACCCACAGTTCAAAGAATCGTCAAATATAAAACTCTAAAATATAAGAGTTCACATTAAAAAAACTCCAAAAACATATTAAAATATGAGTGAAAGTCAGAGAGCCAGAATCAGAGCTGCAAAGACCTCAGATTTAAATTGTCAGACAGTATGTAAAACATATTTAATGTTAAAAGAAAAACAAGAGGATTGCTATTTGTACTTCAGAGAGAGAGAGAGAGAGAGAGAGAGAGAGACTATAAACAAATGGCCAAACTACATATATATATATATATATATATATATATATATATATATATATATGCTGTGTTATTGTTATGTGCTGTCAAGTTGGTATCCGACTCATAGCGACCTAACATACAACAGGGCGAACATTATTGTCAGTGCTTCTCTGCTACTCATAGGGTTTTCAATGGCTGAGTGTTTTTTGAAAGTGGATTGCTGGGTCCTTCTCCCAATCCTACAGCATCTGGTGTTCTCAGATGGTCTCCCATCCAAGTACTAACCAGGACTGATCCTGCTTAGCTTCCAAGATTTGACGGGATCAGACGCCATAGGGGCATAGCTACAGATAATATATATCTATATATATACACACACACATATATACACACACACATATATATACACACACACATACACATACACACATACATACACATACATATACATACATGTATACACATATATATATACATACACATATACATACATACATCCTTTGGAAATGAAGTAGGTAATAATTATAAATCAAGCAATGAGAATTATTGAACAGGGCCGGGCGTGGTGGCGCACACCTATAATCCCAGTGGCACAGGAGGTGGAGGCAGGAGGATCGCAAGTTCGAGACCAGAAGCAGTCTGAGTAACTTAGCGAGACCCTGTCTCAAAAAGTTAAAAAATGGGCTGGGAGTGCATCTCAGTGGTCCAGCACTTGCAAAGAATGCAAGTGCGAGGCCCTGGGTTCAACCCCCAGTACCACACACACACACACACAAAAATTATTATTATTGAACAGGAAGCCAAATCTGAAGAATTACATTGAATACAGAGTGAAAAAACAGATGGAACACTGAAACAGTCCTTAAGAGAGGTGAAGATGGAGAAGAAAGTCTAACATGTCTAATCGAACTTTTGGAAGATTAAAGAGTAAAAATTGTCCAACTACCTTATTGAAAAATTAATATAAACTGAGAATTTTCTAGAACTAAAGAAAGACTCAAATCCATAGTCTCAGGAACCTCAATGAAATCCAGGAAGGATAAAACAGACCTGTACTTAAGCACATGTTAATAAAACTGCGGATTATCAAAGACAAAGAGAAGACCATAAAAGCAGTAAAAGAAAAAGAAAGGACAATTAAGTTGATGACTGATTTTTTATAAGTAACATGGGAAGCCAGAAGTCAGTGGAATATCTTCTATGGGCTAACAAAAACTAGTCTCAAACAAGAAGTCTATATCCAGCAAAAATCTTCCTAAGGATGTTGTTGTTAGGTGCCATGGAGTTGGGTTTGACCCATAGTGACCCTATGTACAACAGAAGGAAACACTCTCTGACACTGTGCCATGCCCAATTCTATCGTCAGTGCTTCTCTGCTATTCACAGGGTTTTCAATGCTGACGGTTTTGGGAGTGGGCTATTGGGTTCTTCTCCCAAGCCTGCAGCACCTGGTATGCTCAGGTGGTCTCCCATCCAAGGATTAACCAGGCCCTACCTGAGATTAGCTCCTGAGATCCCACAACATCACTTCCAGGATAGTATGGCTACAGACTTCATAAGAATAGGGGTGAAATAAAGACAGGTTCAAAAAACAGATTATACAAAGAGCTCCAAAAGGGGGCATTTCTGACTGATGGAAATTGATCTCAGACAAAAAAGTGAAATAAAAGGTGGAACAATAAGCAAGGCAAGTACAAATATGTCGGTATATCTAAACCTATATTGTCTAAAACTGTAACAATAGATAATGTCTTGTGGAATTTGAAAAATTAAAATATGTGACAATAAAAAAGTATATAAATTGTGAGGGTACGGTCAACATTAAAGTATTCTAATTCCTCAATTTTTGGAGGAAGATTAAGATACTGAGCAACTTTAAACTTTGAGGATTTAACATGAAGGAAAAAATTTTTAAGGTAATTAATCCTTAATAGCATAGGAATATAACATATAGCTTCCAAAGTACAAAGAGAGAAAATGAGAAAAGTAAAATTCAAAAGATGTCAAGAAATAACAACAGAAAGGTGGTATATATAGAACCATTAAAAAAGATGAAAAATCCACATATATCAAAAATTACCATATATACAGACTAAATAATCTTGTTAAAAGACAAAGACTGTAAAAATGGATTAAAACAATTCTAACAAAGATAATAATTCCCATCTGTATGCTGTTTATATAATGCTACAATATAGTAAAGCTGAAACTAAAAGGTCAGAAAAGAGACATATCAGGCAATTAATGATCCAAAAAAAGGTCATGTGCCTACTATAATATCAGACAAAATGAACTTTAAAGTAAAAAAATATCTACAGAAAAGACATTATATAGTGTGAGGAGATTTCATTTCCTGGGAATAGTTTAAATTGACACTCATCTATAAATCTGGTCTCAAATACATAAAGCAAGAATTGACAGAAACAGAAAGATAAATCTATCATAGTGGAAGAATCTACCACACTTACTTTATTAATAAATCAGGTAGAAAAACCCAGTGAGGTTGTGTATTACAGGAGTTAACAACCCAATTATCAAGACTTATCAATATTGAGAATACTGTTCTTTAACTCCTATGGAATATACATTCTCTTCAAGCAGAGAGAAAATTTGTACAAAAAGTAACCATAGAGTGGGACTATAAAACAAATCTTAACACACTTCAAAGGATAGATAATCTATTAAACATATTCTCTGACTATAACATAAACAATGGCAAAAGATACTCCACTCATACCCCAAAACGTGTGTTTAAAAATGAAGAAGCACAATTCTAAATAAGGCACCAGAGATGAAAGCGAGCACATGGAAGGAAAGAAGCAAGTTAAATTTCTTACAAGAGCTATTTCTTTTTGCAATGTAATTTACAATATACCAAAACTAACTCAACGAATGCCTGCAGCTGTAGCCCTGTGGCATCCGATCCTGTCATATTTCAGAAGCTAAGCAGGGTCGGGCCTGGTTAGTACCTGGATGGGAGACCGCCTGGGAACGCCAGAAGCTGTAGGCTTGGGAGAAGGACTTGGCAACCCCCTCCCAAAAATCAATCTGCCATTGAAAACCCTATGAACAGCAGAGAAGCACTGACAATAGTGTCTCCCCTGTTGTACAGAGGGTCGCTATGAGTTGGATACCGACTAGATGGCACAATACAATCATACAATTTTTGTCCCCTGTAAGATGGAAAAAAATCAACTCAATTCAATTCATTCATACATTCATTCATTCATTCAAAATCAGAGGTATTTTTCTGTTTTTGGACTCTTTAGTAACCTTTACCCAGCCACTAACTTGTTAAATCATAACTGCTTGCCAAGTAAATGGCTCAAGAGAATCACTTTTGCAGTCATTCCAATATTTAATAATTCTTAAAGGAAATTCTCCATGTTTAATTACAATGTCTGTTTTATCTTGGTTTTCAGAGCAAATATTTGAAAATTTTCAATAGATGCTGCTCTGTACTTGTCTGAAGTCAGTATCTGAGATAAGCATTAATATGGAACAGAGTTGGGGTACTCTGAGTTCTATTTCATATGTGTATACTGCACTTAAATAAGCAATTGAAATGTTCTAATAATGCTATGATTAATTTTTATGTGCTTTCAGTATATTACCCTACTGCTGAAAACCTGCCTATAGCACTCCATTATCTACAATATGAAGCTGTAAACCAAAGAACACTGCTTGACTTTTAAGGTCCACGTATATACTCTGACTTCACCTGATGTGACCACTCAGAGCAAGGAATACAACGTCCACTGCATGTTCAACAGTCTGCACAGATCCAGCTCTGTTTCACAGAGCCAATCTGACTCTAGTTAACCCAGGAACTCTTTTCTCCGCCATTCCCTTTCCTGGAATTCTTTATTCACTTTCAATGTCCAGCTGAACTTTAACTTCCATTATGAACACTTACTATATATTTCTAGGCCCAACTGATACTTTTTGAAAAAAAAATTCTGGATGAATATTCCATCTCCCTTAATTTAGAAGGAACAATGTAATACCTTTTTTTTATTCACTTAATTCCTTTCCATTGAGCAAATATGATGAACAAAGGTGGACTTTTATCAGGAATCTCCTCATGTACATAAAGTGCTTTTAGTTGTTGAAGGTCATCGTGACTGGATGAAAAGATTTGAAACCTTTGGGAAACAGATTCCTATTCTTGATCTAAGGAATTAAGTTCTATTGTCCTTCATTTCCTGTTGTAGTTGTTGGGGAGTGTATACGAAAGCATGAATGTGAATATGTGTAGTGTTCATGGGTACATCTGTCTTGATAGGAGGAAACAAAGAGAGAAAATAGACATGTGTTTTACAAAGTTTCAGTAAACAATAACCACAGAGATGACAGAAACAGTTTTCAACCAATTCAGTCAGTATAACTTAGGGATCAAGTGAGATCTAAACCACTTTTTATGAGAGTACTGAGGATGAAGAAATGCCAAAGTTAAGTTTATAAATTAATGCTAAATTGTAAATTCTTGCATTTAACAAATTTTGATTTTTGCCAGAAAAAGGCAAGACAACTGACCTATTGAAAAATAAGTATAGGATTTATTTTAAAATTAGTTACTAGCAAAACTTAAGCTCAGAGTGATGGCACATGCATGCCTGTAATGCCACCACTCAGGAGGCTAAGGAAGGAGAATCATGGATTTGAGGCCAGCCTGGACTACATAGTGAGACTCTGTCTCAACCCTCTCTCACAAACAAGTAAATAATTTATGATATAATCTAAGTGTCATAGTCTAGTTCAGTAATGAGAAATAGCAATCATATAATAGAATTTGATCTTCCGTCAATTTTATCAGAGTACATTAGCATACGGCACCTAACAACAACAACAACAACATTAGCATTTGGAGATAAATCTTAGAGTCTAAAGTGGAAGTCATTGAGAGTGACATGAAGGTCACCATCAAAGAGCCCTCCAGGCTTGCAGTATGAGGACATCAACTGGGACAAGCTCTTCTGACATCACTAGGGCAGTAACCATTCATGGTAACTGAAAGTTGCTTCTGCATTTCAAAATGTAGTTGGAATAGCTTTCATTAGAATTGATTATGTTTAAAAAGAAATCAGCACTATTTTAAACTATGTTTTGCCAAGAAGTGACTGCAAGCGCACAGCTGACTGCTAAAAGGAAACTTTGCCCCTATAGTTTTTACTCATTAAATCTACAGGTGGTCAGAGCAATACCATGACACCATTTTTCACAGTTGCACAGTTAAATACTTCCCCACAGGTGAAATTTCCTTGTTGTTGTTGTTGTTGTTGTTGTTGTTGTTGTTGTTAGGTATCATCAAGTTGGGTCTGACTCACTGCCACCCTATGTATAACAGAATGAAACACCCCTCAAAACCGTGAGATGTTTGGCACTATGTCAGTGCTTCTCTGCTATTCATCCCTTAGCACATAAAATCTGTGGCCAAGGAAAATAAAGAAATTTGATTAAATCAAAGAAAGAATAGTTTTAGATTCAGATCTTACCAGTATTCAGCTGATACAAAAGACTCAGAGCCAAAATTTATTACTGTAAATAGCATCCCATGGCATCCTACATAGATATCTGCCTCAATGGGTATGAAACAAATGGCACAAAAAGTAACTAAGAGGTAACATTCAATAGATGTGAGTAGTTTGTGAATGATCTTCTCTTTCTCCAACTATCAGGTTTGCAGAATGCTTACTCTGTGTAAGGTAGTCTGTTAGTCTTTACAGAGAATCCCATAAAAGAGGTATTATCAGTACAGAGTAGAACCTCAATAAATGAGAGCAATTCCTTTTATACTGCCTGGATTATCTTTCTAAAAGTGACATATTTGAGCTGTGAAAGTTTAGTCAATCCAATTTTAACAGTATATTTGATGAGATTCTTAAGTCTATGTCATAATTTAAAAAGATTAACTTACAGATTCAGAGTTGGCAAAAAATACAAATATTTTAAAAGACAGTATGGGAGGATTTTATGTGATCTTTTCCATTCATTTCAATTACTGTTGTTTTAACATGGATCATGCCATAAATTATTCCAGAGGGAGAGAAGACAAGGCGAGTAGAAGAGTGTAAAGACAGACAGACAGAGGAAATTACATGAAGTTAAAATATTTTAGAATTCTGCAGAAAGCAAGCAAGCAAGCAAGCAAGAGAGGGGATGGAGGGAGGGATGGAGGAAGGGAAAGAAGGAAAAAGAAAAAAAAACCCCACTGCATTCTGGCCTGGGCTCACCCCACCTGCACATCTCTGAATAGACCACTCCATAGCCAGTCTCATTTCTATAAGATGATCTTCAAGATCTATTCCCCCTCCATCATCCCAAAGTATAAGCCCAATGAAAGTAGTGGCAGATAGAAAAGGCACAAAGTTTTATGATTCCATGTTAGTAAAGTTTATCCCTCAAGTCCACAGCCCACTACAAGACCTCGAGTATGGTATCTACCAAAGTGAATCTGCAGTTCAAACTCCAATGATACCATTTATTAGCTCTGTGATCTTAAAACCATGGGTTACTTTACCTATCTGTTTTTTAGTTATCTATCCTTCTTGAGTGCTATTGAGTTAGGGGTGACTCTTACCAACTCTATTACAATAGAATGAAACACTACCCAACCCTGTGCCATGTATCGTATTTGATATTTTTTATGCTTAAGCCCATTGTTGCAACCACTATGCCCATCTATCTAGCAGAGGGTTTTCTCTTTTTGCTGACCTGCCACTCTCCTAAACGTAATGTCTTGCTCCACAGATTTGTCCCTCTTGACAACATGTCCAGACACAGTCAAGCCATTCTTGCTTCCAAGGAGCACTCTGGGTACACTCTAGACCGGAGCTGTTGGTTTTTTTGGCAATCCATGGTATATTCAATATTCTTCTCCAGCACCTTAATTCAAAAGCATCAGATCTTCTCCTGTCTCCTTTATTCATGATCCAGCTTTCACAAACTTATAATGCAACTGAAAAAGCCATAGTATGAAGCAGGTGCACCTTTACCTTCAATGTGACATCTTTACTTTCCAACACTTTGAAGAGATCTTTTGCAACAACTTTTCTTAATGGAATGCATCTTTTGCTTTCTTGAATGCTGCATCCATGGGTATTGATTGTAGAACCAAGCAAAGTAAAATCTTGGACAACCTCCATCTTTTCTCCATTTATCATTTAGTTGCTTCCAGACCCAGGTGCAAGGACTTTTGTTTTCTTGATGTTGAGGTGCAATCCATACTTGTGTTTAATCTTCATCAGAAAGTATTTCAAATCCTCTTCACTTTCAACAAGTTGTGTCATCTGCATATCACAAGTTGTTAATGAGTCTTCCTCCAATCCTTATACTATATTCTTCTTCATAAAGTCAAATTATTTGCTTAGCATAGAGACTTAAAGAGGTACAGTGAAAGCATACATCCCTGATATATACCTTTCCTGACATTAAATCAGGCAATGTTTCTTTGTTCTGTACAACTGCTTCCTGGCCCATGTACAGATTCCTCCTGAGTACAATTTAGTGCTCTGGTATTCCTATCCTTCACAATGTTTCCATAATTTCTTGTGATCCACACAGTCAAATGCCTTTGCATAAATATAGACATCATTCTAGTATTCTCTGCTTTCAGCCAAAATCCATCTGATATCAGCAATGATGTCTCCAGTTCCATGCTTTCTTCTGAATCCACCTTGACTTTCCAGTCAATATACTGCTGCAGTAGCTCTGGAATGATCTTTAACAAAATTTTACTTGTATATGATATTAATGATATTGTTTGATAATTTCTGCACTGGGTTCAATCCTCTTTCTTGGTTAGGCACAAATATGGACCTCTTCTAGTCAGTTGGCCAAGTAGCTGTTTCCCAAATTCTTGCTATAGACAAGTGAGCACCTCCAGTGCTGCATCTGTTTATTGAAAGATCTCAATTGATATTCCATCAGTATCTGGAGCCTTGTGTTTTGCCAATGCCTTCGAGGCAGCTTCCACTTCTTCCTTTGACACCATTGGTTCCTGATTATATGCAGCCTCTTGAAATGGTTGGTCATCCACCAATTCTTTTTGGTATAATGACTCTGAGTATTCCTTCCATCTTCTTTTCATGTTTTCTGCATCACTTACCATTTTCCCTATAGAATCTTTCAGGATAATTATGTAGATCAAAGTTCATATTATACACAAAGCATGTAGTAGCTGGCATTTCATTAAGAATTAAATATTTCATCTATTATTATTATTGTTATTATCATAATAAAGATGTAATATAAATGACACCACAATAGAAGTAATCATTCTAGGTTATCCCTGAAGCATTACAAGATAAAAATACTTAGGTGTGTGGTTGTTCATTAGAAGGCTGCTGATCAACACCCCCCATGACTCAATAATGTGATGTGGTTGTCTAAAATGATTTTTTAAAAGTGTATGTCTACACAAACATATACATATACACCACACATAATATAAAGGGGGATGATAATTGATGCCGTTGAAGTAATTTATTCATTTTCAAACAACTTTTGTACAAGGGTCTAAAACAACTAAAATTATATCAAATAGAAACAGCTGAAGAAGACTCAAGAAAAAGTGTTTTCAAATATATAAAAGTTTGTCATGTCAAAGCAATGCATTTATTCAACATGGCCACTTAGAAAGACCAGGAACAACAGTGGAAGTTAGATGAAGCTATTTTTCTGTTTGGAATGGAATGGACTTATTAGGGAAGTAAAAAGCATCTGAAGCTGTTCATCAACTAATGATACCTGGACCATGCCTGTACCAACTCTTGGACCAAACATTGAACTTCTCATTTGAGATAGAATTTAGTCTTAAGGTTAAGACAAGACTTGTGATAGCTCTTCCAATCCAGTATTTTGTACTTCAGATTTGATGCTCAGTGACATAAATTAGAATTTCTCATGTACTAAATGACCAATTGGCAAGTATATAAGATAATGAGGTTAAATAGTAACACTAAAAATAATATTAAAAATTTCTACCTTTCAATTAAATTTTTGGCTAGAATTGCCAACATGTGGCCAATCTTAATGACTTGTGTTGGTAACCAGCAATCTACGGATCTTCTGTTTAACAGAAATGCAGCAAAAAGGTTGCATTTGTAATCCATGAAATGGATAACTAGTTCCTTAATGTTCTAAGTTACTTTCACAGTAAGTAATATCTAAATAAATTACTCTTAATAGTAGTTAGGATTTCAGATATATTCTTCCCTGCCCCCTCCAGTACTAGGGGGTTGAATCCAGGGCTTCATGTATGTTAGACAAGTGCTCTACCACTGAGCTGCATCCCCAGCCCCCCACCTTTTTTTTTTTTTTTTTTTTTTTTGAGACAGGGTTTTGCTAAATTGTGTTGGATGCCTCTGGCCTCTAACTTGTGACCCTCCTGCCTCAGCCTCCTGAGTCACTGGGATTGTAGGCATGTGCCATGGTGCCTGGCTAGATTCATTCTTTTTCACAATTCAAACCACGTTGTTTAATTATACCATTTTCATGTTTTGAAAAAGAAACATGAAGACTCACAAAACATAGTGTTTCGGTGATCAATTTACTAGGTAACTTTGTGACAAGTCCCTTAACCTCTGTGAACTGATTATCTCATCTATTTAAAAAGAGGAATGGAGAGTGGCAAACAATGGGCTAGATGTCTTGGAAGGCATTTTACACTAAAAATGTGATTTTTATGAAGGAATAATCTCTCAGAATAAAACTCTAAACACAATTCTTACTTCATAATTTCCTCATTATTTTTCCCAGTGATAACATCTCTAGCCACAATGTAGGGAAGTGAAGCATTCGGTCTTAATACCACCAGTGATTGCTTTATGAGACAGTTTTATTCTGTTCTTCTGAGGTTTAGAAGAAATTGTCAGAAGATTTTATAATTAGAAGCCACCTTCAATATCAAACAATTGACTGTGTAAATAATGGACAAAACAGAACTAGGGGAAAAAAGGAGGATTATACAATGCCTCCTTTCTAAAACAAAATCTTAGAAGGAACCTTTTAACTCTTACTTTTGCTTCCAAAATTCTTTATCTTCTCAGGTCTTTTAGACACATCTTGATGAGTTTATATAATTCAAAGTTTATTCTTGCACATTGCTATAGTTAAGTTTCCAAAGATAAAAGAATACACATAAATTCAACTTACCCCCCTGTCTTACCCTTGGTTGGTCAAGTATTCCAAAGACATCCTAAACTATTCCAGTGACTAAAAAATTATATCAAATATAAAAACCTGTTAAAATGAATGATATACGTTAAATCCACAGGACTTTCTCCACAAATACTTTTACCCTCCAGAAATACTTTTACTTTTTCTATATCTCCACGGAAAAATCTGTCAGGGCAGTTTCTTTAAAAATGCATTACTTAAGATTTGAGGTGCAAAGCATTTGACAAGGTCCCTTTAAAAAAAATAGACTAGATAAAGCATTGAGAACAATCTGTACTGGCAAAGGACAGGGAAGATGACCTAATAGGTCTTTTCCATCTCTAACTTTTGTGATTTGAAAGTTTTTTTTTTTTTTTAATACTCTTGTGAGTTCAAAAATTTCTCAAAACTATTATTAGTTACCAAGGGAACACAAAATGTTTGCAGGAATAAATAAGCAAATCAACTGGACCTAAATAACAAGCGTTTCCTGCTTCCCATGTAATGGTGGCATCTTATTATTGCCTCTTCATTCTCTCACCTAGTGGCATGCTTACTCCCTACAGTCCCAACTCACAGCATTTCTTGTGAACCAAGACAAGGAGGTCTCTTGTCAGTATAAGATTCCTTATTACACACACACTTCCCTGTTTCATTTGGTGAAGAACAAAACCATGGTAACACTAAGGGGCTAGCAGGCAGTGGTTGGCTTTGTGACCACCATTTCTAGGGAGACTATGTAAATACATGCTTTCAAAGACCCAATGTCTATAGAAAAGCAACTAATGTAATTTATATGTGTGTGTGTGTGTGTGTGTGTGTGTGTGTGTATAAAATAAAGGCAGAGAGCAAGATAATAATATGCATATTCACACACACAAGTAGCCCACTGTATAAAAACAATCAAGTTTTACAAATGCTTAAGAAATGCTCAACATAAATATAGTACACTGAATTGTTAAGAGTTGGCAGTGTTTATATGGTAGGACTATTGGTAAAATTCATTTTTTACTTTTCCACGTTTTCTAATTATGAGGATACCTAAAAAATGTTTCACCTAAAATGAAAACAAAAATGAACTGATTTAAATTAATTTTAGAAAACTCTCATTCACTTTAATATTAATAAAGGGTTTCTTGTTCTCTAGCCTCATGACTGACACTGTCACTACAATCAGCTTGAATTAGCTGTGAAGGGTATAGATTGCTCTTTTAAAATCAAAGTCTGCTGAAGAATGAGTGGGAATAGTTGAAGAGCCTCTGAAATCTTAAGGACTATGCATGCCATAGACTCAGGGTACAGATAAGAGGATCTATATGCATATCTAGGTTCACTGAAGTGTACACTGGAAATGCCAAAAAAAGTATACACATTTTAAGAGATGTTCTCTATGTATTATTTTTGAAGTTGAATTACAATAGCAATGTCTAATGTCACAGTTGCTCAAAAGATGGTGTTAATCCAATGAAAATAAGCAAATGACACATTCTTAAAATAACAAACTGCCAATGTGTACATTTTTGGCACCCTCTCTATATACATCCTGGTTCAACCTGTTAAACTGCTGGTTAAAGGCTCTCTGAGTACAGTGTAACGTGCTGCTCTGCCCAAGAAATGGTATATTTTGTGTGGGTATTTAAATTGTCTGAACCAGGCAGGTGGCACCTAGCATACAAAGAAGAGTGATAGGAGGTGGTCAGTTAGAAAAACGAATGGCTCAGGCATGCAGAGAAGCTGCTTTCCTTTCAGATATCATCTTTTGTTCCAGTCTACAGGTGCCTATACCTAGTACACGGTCCTACCAGCCTTTGTTCTAAGCTGTGTAGTAGTAGGAGGAGGGGCTAGCACCAGTTGGCTGGAACTTAGAAGAAAAGCTGCTTTGCAGGAAGGTTTCCGGTAAGATATTAGGAGGTACTGTTGGGGGAACACATTAGCCCAAAAGGCTCATATTCCAGACAATCGAACTGTAGCTTAAAGCAGTGCAAGACTATGGAGCTCTACCCTGCCCTCCAATGCCATCCTGGGTCTGCCTCTACTTTGTTCAGATAACCAGAGGAGACCAACTACCTAAGAAGATTTGCTGTTTATCATTTATCTGCATGGGGTAAATTCTAAGATGTTCTGCAGAAGCTGGAAAGTGAGGATAGAACTAAACTATTAAACAATGTTTTTCCCTATACGCACATATCTTCAATAAATTCTAATTATTAATTAAGCATAGCAAGAGATTAACAACAATAATAAAACAGAAGGATTATAAAAAATACTATAACAAAACTTATAGAACTTATTAATTGTTTCCATTTAATGTTTTCCAAAACCATGGTTAAGGGGGGACTAATGTATAATGTTTCCACATATGTTATCTCATAAGGCAAAGGAGCAAATGTGTCATATTCCAAGTTAGCGCTATCATTTCATGGCTTGCATCAGAGCTAATAGGGAGCAGAGTTCACCACTCCTTCAGGATGAAAGAACCAACATGACAGTGGTGGGCAACTGCAAGAAAATTCAGTTGATCACTGCTTCTCTGGCACTTATGTGGATGACAAAGAAGAAAAAAGGCAGGGAGAAGGGACATGAAAGATAATAAGAACTGTCACTTTTACAAGAGGACCTGGCCTTACATGCTTAGCAGCAAACTAACTGTATTTTAAAACAGTTAAATGATGATGGGGCTGGGATTTAGCTCAGTGGGTAGAGCGCTGCACTGCAGTCTCTGAGGCCCCGAGTTCAATTCCCAGCACCGCAAAAATGGGAGAAGGACCTGGCAATCCACTCCCAAGGCAATCCCGAAGCACTCAGCCATTGAAAACCCTACGAGGGTCGCTATGAATCAGATACCAACTCAACGGCACCTAACAACAACAAATGATGATGACATTGTCAATTGGATTAGTAGTGACTGACTTTACCAATAACACAGGTTGCTGTGGTCACTGCAATAACCTCTTCCATTAGCTTGAACCGTGGGAAATTGCTAATAGCTGCTTCTGACAATACAAAAATAATTTTCTACGGCTAAATCTAGTGATCCCTTCTGGTTTCCAACTTTATTATCTACAAATCTTGTATCCCTTAGAGAATATTTAGATCTATAGAAAAATTCCTTGGTGTCATTTCTAAATAACACCTTAAAGCTACTACTGATTTAAATCATAAATTCAGATTACTAATTGTAGAAAAGACCTTAATTTGTAGATATGCTTATTTTTAGGAAATTTCTGATAACAAAATGAAAAGAGAGGCATATATATTACTTAGACAGAACTAAGCCAATTTTTTTTTTTTTTTTTGGTACAGGGGTGGGGGTTGATCCAAGGTCCTCGTGCTTGAATGTTTTACAAGTGCTGTGCCACTGAGCTGTACCCTAGCCCCTTTTTTTTTTTTAACTTTTTATTTTGAGGCAGGGTCTCGCTAATTTATGCAGACTGCCTCTGGTCTTGAACTTTCAATCCTTCTGCCTCTGCCTCCAGAGTGGCTGAGATTATCAGCATAAGCCACTGCACCGGGCTTTTTCCAAGCCAATTTGGAGGTACTGTAGTCAAAACTCTACTATTTTCATAATAAATACATATAAGAAGCAAAGAAAACAAAAATTATATCTCCAGGAGAATTTTGGTTCAAAGAAAGAAGGAAATAAAAGTCCACTCATCAACTCATGTGGCCAGTGGAGCACAATGCAAATTGCTGCCTGGAGTTTGCAAGATACAATGCAGGTGGCTCAAGCTGAGATAAAGATTCTGCTTTCTCAAATCCCTTGACTTTGATCTATAGGAAAATTATCATAATACTCTAGTTTTATTAGAAAGAGACACACTGCTGCCACCTCCTAGAAAACTGCCTTGGTAAATATGCAAATCCATGATGTCTCCAATGTGAATGATAACCCCTAGCCTTCTTCAGTACATGAACAGCGTGGCTCTGATGTGTAGCCTGCGAAAATAAGCTTTGGCTTTCCTAATCCAACATTCAATCTGGAAAATAAAAGTATAAAGTTCTCAATTAAATCATGATATTCCTTTACCAACAACTCAGAGATTCTGAGCAAACTACTAAGAGAAGATGCAGTATATGTAAGACTGTACAGAACACAAGCTTAAATCCTTGCATCAATATTTACGAGTTGTGCAAACTTGATCAAACCACTTTACTCTTCTAAAGTGTGTTTCTTCATCTAAAAAGTATGGGTAATACTATCTCAAGATGTGTTGTGAAGATTAAGTGATGGAATGCATGTAGAGCACTAAGCTTGGTCACTGGCATGACAGGAAAGCTCAAAAAATGAGGGCTATTATTGGCTAGTGAAGAAAATGGTCACATACCATGACCTTAGTTGGAAAGCTGAATCATAGCTGGGTCAGAGACCAGTGTTTCAGGGATCAACACAGCAGCAAGCAAGGAACACAAGAGTAGGAGCTGTAGTGCTCTTTTCTCTTGCTTCAAGAACCTTGGACAAATCTTACACCCATTCAATTTCTGTTTTCAGAATAGAGCTTAAGAAAAGGAGGAAATGATGCTAACATATTTCACAGGAGAAATAGGAAGCCAAAAGAATGAAAATAAATGCAAATCATGAGTACAAAAAATGTTAGAAATAGTGTCAGCTGTTAGGAAACTTCTTTGTCAAAGGGAAAAAGAAGCTAAGTGAGCTACAAAAGTGCTTGCTTGTAGGTAAAGGTACTTCATGCTATTAGTCTGGAGCTGAGATTCAGATGGTCATGCTTCATGTAATATTCATAAGTCACTTTATCTGATTTATAATTTTTAAAATGTAGCATAAAAGCCTTGAAAAGTATGTGTAATAAGTACAAGGCAATCACAGAAGACTAAAAAGATTACACAAGAGAAGTGTAGTAAAACTAACAAATAATTAAAATGCTAATACAAAACTGCAAATCAAATATTAAATTTTAAATTCAGTTGAAGGGTATGGTCATTCACTTGTCTTTAAATGCTACATATGGAAAGCAAGAGTGAGTTTAGTTCAGGCTTCTCAACCATAGAGTAGTCTAAAAGAACCAACTGCCTAGGTTGGCAGAGGATACATGCTTATTTTGGGACCCAGTATCTTTATTCTACACCATTTCCACTATGTTGTTAAGTGCCCTCAAATCAGGTCCGACTCATAGCAACCCTATGTACAACAGAATGAAACACTCCCCAACACTGTGCCACATCCAGCATTAGGTTGGTGCTTCTCTGCTGTTCATAGGGTTTTTAATGGCTAATTGTTTTGGCATTGTTTCAGGAGTGGGCTGCCATGTCCTTCTCCCATTTTTGTGGTACTGAGGATCGAACCCAGGGCCTCAAAGAGCGCAGAGCAGTGCTCTACCAACTAAGCTAAACCTCAGCCTGCTATTCTACTCCACGTGAAGAAAAAAACAAGCAGACTATTTTCATTATTCCTGCTTGACAAAACATATGGGAACAATAATGTTATAGACACATGTACATCATAATAGGAAGCAATCCTATTTTAATGTAACTTAAAAAGAAGTTTTAAGTAGACTCAAGCTACCAAAACTACTCATCTGAAGCTTGCAAATAACAGTGCCAAGTCTCTAATTTATTTAGCAGATTCATATAGTTGGGCAAGGACTTTAAAGATTACTTTTCTTATTGATGTTCAAGATAATTAGGAGACTAATTCTCATTTACAAGAAATAGGATTTAAATAAGTAAATCTGCCCCATACTAAAAGATAATAGGCTTAATTCAATATTTAGCCAGTTTCTTTTTTCTTCTTATGCCTCTGTTTTTTAGGTTGTCTTATTTTCTTTGCTGGTAGAACAGAACAAATGGATTAAAACTGATTCTAAAGTTCTATTTTTACACTTTGTCATGCAAATATAGCACAAAACATTTCTTTAAAAATATTTTCCCTGCCAAATAATCCGATTAGTTTTAACAACTTTCATTAAAACATAGGCATGTTGAAATGGGGAAGAGGAGGTTCTTTCAGTATAAGAAAGAAAGGAAGGAAGAAAAGAAGGAGGGAAGGTGGGAGGGAGGGAGGGAGGAAAGAAGGAGAAAGGAAGGAAAGAAACACCAAAAAATAAGATTTCATCTGGCCTTCCCATCATCACTTGAAGAATTGTTTGGTAGTTACATCATCAGGAAATAAAATACTATCCTCTGAGGACCCCTACTCTCTACAAAGAGGAAAGAGGTTTGAAGTCTAAATCACCTCCAGAGATCTCAAAAAAAAAAAAAAAAAAAATCTGACTTCTCACTTCCCTCTCTGCCTACTCTCAGCAACCTCAAAACAAATGTAACAAAAAATGTATTTACAAAAGTTTACAAAAGAATAATATGATGTGTATTTAAGAATTCAAAGTAAAAACAGAAGTTTTAGGGGCCCAGAAGGAGAAAAGTTACAAGCAAACAGATCGTCCTTGACCCCCAACAACTTGGTTAGCCCAGCCCACTGCCTACCCACTCAGAGGGGAAACTAGGACCAACTGTCCATTCACAGTGCTGGAACATCGGCGGGAGCCAGGGCACAGTGCAGCACCGAGGCCACCACTGAGGGTCTGGCTGTCACAGGCACTGCGCGGCACACGCGGAGAACCTTATAAGGTTGCGCAGTGACGTAACGCCCACAGGCTGGGCGCGCTCCGCGTCCCGCCCGCATTGTTCGGACTACTCTCAGAGCGTGCACAGCCCGCTGGCAGCGCAGCGTGGCTCCGCAAGACAGCAGCTCCGGCTCGGCCCGGCCCCGCCCGGTCCCGGCGCAGGCAGCTCAGGTAAGCCCGGGAGAGCCGCTCTGTCCCACCGAGGGGCATTGCTGTCAGAGAGCCAGGAAGCATGTCTATGGGTCACTTCTAACATTGTCTCAGCATCATGAACTGCACACAGGTTTCGCAGAGCGCACTTAATGAATTCTAGCTTCAAAAACCTTTTCCAACTCACACAAAACTTTAAAGTAAAAAAAGTCTTCTCAGGCGGAATAAACAGATTTGGGACTTAATTTTAAATGCCGAGAAGTGGAGGCTTTGCCTTACATAGGTTTTCCAAGTGAGCTGGACATTAAACCCTGCCGGTCCTGATAAGTCTTTGGGGGAAAGGGTGTGTTTGAGGGGGTGTCTTTATACTGTACTATCTATCTCCTTATCTCTCCTTAGGACTTAAACTCACTTGAGTCTTATAAGAGCAGGGTGCAAAACACTGCCACATGGTAGTGGATGTTACTGCCTTTCTCTTTTCTTTTTCCTCATAAATCCTAATATAAAAGTCTAGAAAACACTCTTAGGAGTACATGTGAGAATTAGGATGAAACTAACTTTAAAAATAACCTTTTTACGCTTCAGTAAATCTTGTTAAGCACTGCTCTGCCTTAAAAGCGTGTCACTTTGTACAAGGAAGTTACTATCACATTTTGAGTTCTAACTTTCTACTTCAATTCCACTCACTGGATAAATAACAAATTGCACGTAAAGCTATCCTCTTTAGAGTAATATTTTGGATAATATGTAAAATATACTAATTTTAAAGGTAAAGCATAGAACACAATTTTAATCACAAGCATTTTGAACCATAATAATTACATCTAAACCCTGTAATAGGCTATTGGTATAAATAAATCCTTACAGTATGATCATTGAACACTTGGCAGATACTGAAAATCTACAAAATATTTTACTTTGCTTTTCAAAATAAAAATTACCAGAAGAATGAAAAGTACAAGACATATTGTGTCACGTTTAGAACACTGGAACGGGAGACGAAAAATATGAGTTCTCATTCTTTATCTGGTGTGAACTTACACTGCAAAACAAAACTTTCTGAACTATGAAACAATTATTTCCCCTTTCAAATAGCCTCTGTGTTTTCTAAGTATACTTAATACAAACTCAGAATCTATAGGCTGCCAAATATATAGATTTACTTTAAAAGACTGGAAAATACTTAATATTGTTGGCATTGGAAAGACCATACAGGATAACTATCGATTTGGATGTTTGACAGAAAAGTACTATAACCATTTGAGATGTATGTATGTTATAAATACATATATGTATTTCTCAGTGAGAGGAAAAGTCAGACATGAAAAGATTTATCACTTGAAATTCAGCATTTAAAAAATGCTACAGTAATTCCTGTAGTTAAGTTTTTTAAAGTATATGGCATTAGTGCCTATCATCTTTGCTCCTTAGGTTGTTTTGTTTTTGGTAATTATGTTTGGAGCAATGCAAGAGTAGTTTTTTGTATTCTAAAAGAAAAATTACACATTACTTGGCCTGAAGAAAGGGTATATAAACTACAAGTTGGTACTGAAAAGTAGGATTTCCCCTAAACTGTTATTTCAAATCTAGGGAAGCCTCCCATAATGAAAAGAAAAGGACCAACATCCACCTCACTGTGAAGTATAGAATATGCAATAGAAGAGTTGTTTATTTGGTATAGGTAGTAATTGGAAACAGAAGAATTCCTGCCTTAGAAAAAGGTATTCTGCGCTTTTGAATACAGTAGAGGAGGGAAACAGAAACCATCAATTATTGTTTCAGCTATACCCAAAGTACCATCTGTACCATAAACTATGTCTCAACTGTTGAAAATCATAACCTCTATCAAAGCTCTAACAGCTGTGCTTACCAGAGTTGACCTTTTTTTTTTTTAAGCAGAGAAGCACCAATTTTTAAAACTTTTATATGACAGGCTTTAATATTCCACACATTTTTCCATTTGTTAACTTTAAAGCATGGTTCAAAGAACAATCACATATTAAGACTTCTTTTTTTTTAACTTTTATTAGTAATTTTTAATGCACCACTTCATGGGTCTCATTATGACATTTCCTTACATACATTTCATTGTACATTGTTCATGTTAACTTCCCCCTCACCCTCTCATGACCCCCTCCCACTTCCTCTCCCTCCTCACCAATGGTCTCCTTTCTACTTGTATGTATTTTTTGTGAGTATATCTGTCTATATATGTACACCCCACTTTTGCCATAAGGAAAACATATGTGATATATCTTTTTTTATCCCATTACTCTTTCTTCTTGTCCTCACCCCTTTAGTCCATTATCTTTCCCTATTTAAATCCTATTTACTTCCATGATCTATATGCTTTAATAATGAATATAGATTGAAGTCTAACATCCACATAGGAGAGAAAACATTCAGTGTTTACCTTTCTGGGTCTGGCTTAATTCACTTAAAATGATGATCTCTAGTTCCATCCATTTTCCAGCAAATGACATAATTTTGTCCTTTATGGCTGAATAAAACTCCATGGTGTATATATACCACAATTTTCTTATCCATTCATCTTGTTCATAGACACCTAGGTTGATTCCATATCTTGGCTATTGTGAGTAACGCCACAATAAACATGGACAAGCATCTCTGTGGCATATGGACTTATATTCCTTTAGGTATATACCCAAGAGTGGGATACCCAGGTCCTGTGGCAATTCTATTTTTAGTTTTTTGAGGTACCTCCATACTGATTTCCATAGTGGTTGCGCCAACCTACATTCCTACCAGCAGTGTATAAGGGTTCCCGTCCCCTCACATCCCCACCAGCATTTGTTGTTGTTTATTGATGGTACTCATTCTGACTGGAGTGAGATGCCACTTCAGTGTAGTTTTGATTTGCATTTCCCTGATGGCTAAGGATACTGAACATTTTTTCATGATTGTTGGCCATTTGTACTCTTCTTTTGAGAAGTCTCTGTTCAGTTCTTTTGCCCATTGTTTGACTGGATACTTTGCTTTTTTTGGTTTTTAATTTTTTGAGATCTTTATATATTCTAGATATTAATCCCCTCCCTGATGTATAGCTGGCAAAGATTTTCTCCCATTCTGTAGGCTGTCTCTTCACTCTGATAATTGTGTCCTTTGCTGTGCAAAAGCTTTTTAATTTCATGCAATCCCATTTGTCAATTCTTGCTATTATTTCCTGTGCTTTTGGGGTCCTATTCAGGAAGTCTTTGCCTATGCCTAAGTCTTAAAGTATTCTCCTTATGTTTTTCTCTAGCAGTTTCAAAGTTTCAAGTTTTACATTAAGGTTTTACATTTGATCCATTTTGAACTGATTTTTGTACAAGTCGAGAGAGAGAGAGAGAGAGAGAGAGAGAGAGAGAGATCTAATCTAAGACCTCTTTTAAAACTGAAAGTTAAGATTTACCACAGACACAATATCTCACAGTGGGCTCTATGGGTGAGCATTTCTTAGTTCTTGACATAATATTTCAGGTGGCAAAATTTTTTTGATAAAACGTAATTTTTACATTTCCAAATAAAGCACATAATAATTTTATGCTTAGTAAGTTTATTTTTCCCTTTATGGCAATTAACCTTAACTGTTAATCACTGATATTTCTGTGGTACTTTCTGAATGCTGTGATGGATTCTATAGTAGCAGCCAATATAAAAACACTGATCAAGCCCTGCTTGTCATCATTTTCCAGTCTTTTTGTAATTTCCACTAATTTGCCTTCTCAAAAACAGCTGTAGATTTTGTTTCAGGATTCTCTGTTCCTTTCCCTCCAAAACAGAACCTTTGGTAATAAATGAATTTTAAAAATTGAAAATAGAGCAAGAACAAAGTTCTAATCATTCTTCTTATGTCATATTCTGTCCATATCTAGTGTTTCAGGGCAACGTGAACATTTTACAAGGAGAATAGGAAAAAAATATAGACTATCTTCTTTAAAGGGAAAGGGAAATGGTAGCAGGAAGAATCCTGTTTATAAAAGATTATATATTGTGGATTAGTAATAATCAGAGGATGTAAACCAATACTGGTCTCAACCTAAGAAACTGAAATGTCCCATCTGTTGTTCACATAGCCAGTCATTGAAAACTAACACATCCCACCTTATCATCTGAAGCATATCATTAATTTTAAATGCTTTTTTGGAATTTACCTAGTTTGTATTTGACTATGAATTTGGCTTGAGTTGCAACTGTTCAGTTTCTGTAAATTATGTTTAAATAAGGATTTAAAGATTAGGAGATATTATATGAGGCCAGTATCACAAATGTTCAAAGAAATATTTCTATAACTGCTTCTGCTACCATTACAGTATTTCTTAGCCACTAACCTAATCACTTATATTTAATGCATGCTGCTAAGACTTTTAGAACTTTCTCTAGCTACTTAGTTGAAATAAGGTAGGATATTCACGTCTTAAATCATTGTATTAAGTTCACTAATTCCTAGAGGATCATCACCAACATTGTCATAAGCACTTCCACATCTCTTTTTCTTAAAAAGAGAATTAGAGGCTCTCTCCCTCACCTTCATCGAACAGTGGCACTAATAGTGTCTCTGACCGAGAAAACTGGGCAAACAAAGGAGAGACAGCTCGCCAAGGGAAGTCCTCTGGTTCTTTTTCAGACTTGAGAGAAGCTGCCCTTTTCATGCTTCTCTCAGATGCATTAGCAGATTAAGATAGGACAGCAGCGCTGGTAATTCTGACCCCAAGAACATTGATGAACATATTAGCAGTGTTCTTACTCTACTCTAACCATCTTCACATTTTTATGTTCTACTGGCTCCCATACAAGATTAACTCTTAAGAATATAATTTTTTGGTAACCAGCTTAAAGAATGATGTGTTTGTTGGGGAGAGGGTGGGGAGTAAGGTAGAGGAGATAGGTTAAGTGTATCATTGGGACAGTCAGGGATACATACAGACAGACTGTACTTCTTGTTTCTATTTATAACTACTAATTCTAGCCCAAGAATAGTTATCATCAGCAAAAGAGAGCATATATTACATCAGAATAGGAAACATTCAACTCCACAGATTGAGTTTGGAATGTGCCTTGATGCTGTTGTTGTTGTTAGGTGCTGTCAAGTCAGTATCCAACTTATAGCGACCCTCATAGGGTTTTTGATGGCTGTTTCGGGATTGTCTTGGGAGTGGATCGCCAGGCCCTTCTCCCATTTTTGCGGTGCTAGGAATTGAACTCAGGACCTCAAAGACAGCAGCACAGTGCTCTACCAACTGAGCTAAATTCCAGCCCTTTTGTGCCTTGATTGATTCCTCTAAATGGACTGTGGGATACACCAAGCCCCAGGGAGTATGTATATATACACATACCCACAGCCACCCTGGTGTAGAATATTTACAGAACTTTGCAACTGAAAGAGACAGTGGAGGTCATCTGACCCAGAGGCCTCACATTATAGAAGAAACTGATATTCACAGTGTGACCTGCCCTAGAAATGCAGACCTACTGGAGGCAGAACCAGGGACCCTATATTCTTGGACCCCACTATGGGTTTCTCCTTTAATTAGTGCTGGGAGGAAAGGCAAACAGAAACCCGAGAAGTAGCCTTGGCACTGTAGGTCTAATTTGGACATAAACTCATTAAGAAAAGAAAGTGGAGAGGTTCAAAGTTCTCATTAGTAAGTAGTGAGAAGGCAAAGGGAAAAGAAGGAGTTAAAGATCAATACAGTTCATTCAGGCTACAATAGTGGAAGGGAGGTAAAGAGAAGACAGAGAAAACATAATAAATGTACTTTAAAGGTCATCTGGATGGCAGAGCCCATTGTACTTATAAGAGATGCCCTGGAAAGGATGTGTGCTCTAGGTCAAAAACATAGTTCTGAACTACTACCTTGAAAACTGACTTCTCATTATCTTCCAACCAAACTTTGTGCACTTCCTCTACCTCCCCAGCTAGCAAGCTCACTTTCAAAATTCAGTGGCTCAATTGAGCCCTCAAAACAACTTCCCCCCAAAATGCAAACAAAGTCACCTATGAAGGTTATAAGCTTCTGGTGATACATTATTTTCCTTCACACCACACATTGCAAGGAGACATTAAATTACCCATTAACTACTTATAGATTATCTCCTGGATTATAAACTCCCGCAGGATCACTTTTGCAACTAGCTTTATCCCCAGCACCTAGAAAAGTGCCTTGCTAGGTTAGCAGGCATGTCACTGGGACAAAAAGTGTGTTGGACAAATGTACCAACATCTGAATTACAACCCAGAAACTTCTTAAGTGGCAATAAAAAGTATTTCTGCCAAAGGTGAGCTAAGGAGGGCCCCTTGCATATTTTGATCAAGAGCTCCAAATGTATCTCTGCCACTACTTGACATAACTTGAATTGACTTACGAACACAAAAGCCAGAAAACACATCAGGCCTAGATTAGGTCAAGGCGGTGTACTATGCTTTGTACTGTACAATATGTGTTGTGTAAGCAAAGTCAGATGTTTTTCTGCTCTCTGCCTACCTCTATCTGTCTACCTCACTTTAACTCCCTCCCCCAAATAATGAGATTGAAGGTGGTGAAAGAATACCAGGTGAATGGCCCTGGGGCATGGAATGACTGGAAGCAAGATGTGGAGGAACACTGTGCAGTGGTTTTGTTCTTAATGAAGGGTGAGTTACTCTGAATTTCTCTAATCTCTGTGCCTCAGCTGAAGGCTTAATCATGGGGCCCAAATAGCTTATCCTCATAATAACTAGACACCAGCAGATTGTCATTTTGCAAGCACTTACTTTGACTCCAAAGTTTCTGTGAGTACTATCTATATCTAAATTTGTATCTGGCAGATTTTACAGAAGAGGAGAGACTTTTCTATAATTTCAAAGTTAGGTAACTCTGATGCCAACCTATGAATCCAGCCTAGGGCTTTTATGCCTCTTCATCAGCAACAAACTGTGCTAAATACAAGAAAGGACAAGCCCAACAAGTAATTTCACCACACACGGTACCCTGTCACTAACCTAACTATACCTGTTCTAGTTGACTAGAATTGCATTACCAACAAGGACTAACATTACTAGTGACCTCTCCCCCAGAGCTGGGGATAGAACCCAGGGCTTTGTACCTGCTAGGCAAGCACTTTACCACTGAGCTACATCCCCAACCTACCAGCAGCTTTTGCATATAAGGCTTCAGTGGTCCATGGTTCCATTCCTGTTCTTTTTCCATGGACTAATAAAGTATTGTGCCATTGAAAACCCTATGAATAGCAGAGAAGCACTAACAATACTGTTTCACCTGTTGTATGTAGGGTCGCTATGAGTCAGATACCCACTCAACGGCATATAACAACAATAAAGCACTGTAGATAAGAGAGTTTAGCTGTACATAAAAATTAAGATAAACAATAAGTGTTTTTAAAAAAACCAAGAGAATACAGTCAGTTTCCAGATAGCATTGTCTCAATAGTGAGACTAAAGAATAATAATGAGTTGATAAATTTGAGTCCTACTTTTTTTAGCTCTGCTATCCAATCATGGGGATGGATCTCCTATACCCTTGCTTTCCACAAACCTCATAAGAAGGAACAATGTCATCCACCCCAAGTATCTCTTAATACTGGGTAAAGATTGAATAGTGGGCAATAACCTCTGAGGGAACTCTGATCCCGTAGAGCAGAGTCTATATAAAAATTCAAGTTACTGATCATATAACAAAGACAAATCAGCTGATGAAAATGGAGGTAATGTGAGGAAGAATCCACCTGTAAGTGCAGGTCAGTGTAACATAACAGTAGCACTTAAGCCTGTGAGAGCTCCAAATCCTTGTACCTAGGGCAGCATCAAGGATGAGGCCAACCCTCCAAGACAGCCTGCTCTGATGGAAACAAATCTACCAGACTTATTGTGTCTCACAGCTCACCAGTTCTGGAACAGAAGTTTAAAGGTGAACTGATTTTGTTTTTTGTTGTTGGGCTTTTTTCCCTCTCATTCTAAAATTCTTTTTTATGTGAATCAAAACAAAACAAATTTCTGAACAGAGAACATAAAAGGAATGTACAATATCATCACATTGGGGCTGACAAGACTTAAGTGTCTACTGTTGTTAGTTTGAAGAAAGGAGATGCTCAGCCCAGGAGCCTAGGGAGAACATGAGAAAGTACTGGTTCCTTGCTGGAGACAAAGGAATGCAGCAAGATGTTGTGGAGTCCCTTAGCCTTAGCTTGTTAGTCTGCTAACTGGGAATGGCAGAAGTGAATCACTCTGGAGTTTTGTGAAAATGAATCCACTCCTGCTAAAGGGAAAATCACCTACTCTTTAAAAACAATGTCAATTCCTTTATTATCAAGACAAATACTCATTAAAAGAAATACATTATGTTTGAGGTTCCATATTATCCTTAAGGCTTTTAGACAACTGACAATATGGGAGTTTTTCAAATAAAAGTGACAATGACTTTGTCAAGTTATGTGGTTCCACTTCTCCCCAAATTATACCCTATAAGACTCGTCTTATAGCCTCATAAAATTCATTAGGCTAAACAAAGATGCAAAGAATCACAGGCAAACTTAAGATTCTCTGGATAACTTCCCCTATCTGGACTTCATCTAAATTTGTCTCCAATTGAATTCCTCATTTCACTGTGGTTCTCCCTTCTCAGAAGTGAGAGAAATAGCAGGAACACAATTCTGCTTGTCCTACTCTAATAACAAGAGTAAATTCTGAGAACTTTAAACACCATTCAGGCTACTTCTCACCTCCCATTCTTCATCAAGAATGTACAGAGTTCAAGGTCATATGGGGAGATACAGAGGTATCAATCCTTTAAGGAGCTGGCAGTTGGTTTAAAAGCAAAACTAATATACCAGAACAAATGAGAAAGTAGTACCAAACAATGTAGAGTATTTGCATCCTAAAACTGTAAGGGCTGTGGAGACTAAGTAAACTTGAAATAAGACAACTTTAGACAATTTAAGGGACATTCATGAAAAGATAGGAACTGAAATGTAAATGGGGCTATTGAATGGAGCATTCTAAAGAGGATGGCAGATCTATTCCGTGAAAGTCTACTATGAAAAGAGAACCTGAGGTAAAAATGAGAAAAAAGCTTGAATGGGATCAGAACACAAAAATTCCTTATTAAATCCACGATTTGGCCTTCAGAACAACCTGGACTTCCACATAAAGACTTCTTAAAAGACTTAAGTTTTTAAAGTGAAAGTTAAATGCCATGATAAAGCAGTTGGCACCATGCCAAACCTATAGCAGATGCTTGGTAAATGTTATCTATTACTTTTCTAGTTGTCAGTCTGTCCACAAGGATGATGCTCCTGAATCATCTGTTGCTACAGTAGGGTTCTGCCAGGCTCGGGTATAGAGTTTGCCACGTGGCCAAAGAGATGCTCTGTAGGATGAAGTCCAGAAGTGCTCAGGTTCCCTTGTATCCAGCAATAAAGTAGTGAAGTAAAAGATTGAGCTTCTGGAGGAAATCCATGTCTATAGTGCTTAACTCCAGCCACTGTGAAAAGACAGGTTATCCTTTATCCTGATTCTTTGCTAAAAGGCCATCCCTCCTGTGAGAAATTTTATTAAATACCTCTTGGTCACTTGAAAAGACAAAAGTAACTGTGCAGTTAAAGGATCAAAGAGAGCAGGTGAATGCAAAAGGCTTAAAAGCTAGCCTAGAATTTTCCTATTTTACCTTGAAAGTTCCATCAAGCTTCAGAGGCATAAAAAAATATGTAAAATGAATCTTACAACTTGAACTAAAGAGCTTAGATCAGATCCTAGGCAAAAACAATTAAGATTCTTTTTTGGGATCCAACAGTCTAAATATTCTCCATTAGGGGTTAATCTTTCAGTTTAATTGTATTTTCAATTTAACATAACATTTTAAGTGTCAGAACACTAAACATTTACTTCTTAGCTTTTATAGAACACTTACTTACAACTTTGAACTACAGCAAACGCTTTCCATATAAATAACCAAAAATAATTCTGAATCTCATGCAATTCCAATTAAGGTTTTCAATACAGTTATGAATCACTGAGACTTGAAAAGCCATAAAATCTCTTCACATGTGAACTTGTATACACAATATACAGGAAAGAAGGGAGGACAGGACTCTAAAGGTTGCTGGTGGTTTTTATTTGGTGAAAATGAGATCTGAGTACCACCAAAGGCTTTCCAAATCTTAGCCATGAAATTGTATTGCTTTCCTTGCATTGCAACTGAGATGAGAGGCAGATGAGGCAAGGTCAAAACACTAAGTTGGTAGATTTTAGTCCAATTTTTCTTGTCTGTCAGACATCTGACTTTTCAGAAAGTGGTTTTCTCAACTGTTTTTAAGAATTGGGTTTTGCTTTTTTCTTGGTTTTTAGCTGTGAAAGTGAGGGGTGGTAAAGTCATGTTTTTTTCTCCCCCAAAAACACTTTTGTCAAATTTGAAAATTTGACATAGTCTGTGGTCTTTTAAACTTCATATCACAAAGGAAACTAAAGGGCAAAAATGGATGGGTGTTCTAATAGCACATACATGAAATATACTATAGCCTTTTCTATCAATTCCATAAAACAGAACATTTCTCACAGAGATAAACATAACTAAGTGGATGAAACTTCTGCTCAGGGACAAAGTCAGCACCAGACTCAGGCCCGGAGAAATGCAGTATAGTTATTGCTGACACCACTGGCAGACCTGTTGCGGACCACCATAATAGCATGGTGGAAATGCCCTCACAAGACAAGCTTATTATTCTGTAGAACACATTCACTTTAAAAGAACCTAGGTTAGAGAAGTAGTAGTAGGACCAAACTCTGTGTTTATGCGCTGGGTCTTCTGAATGCTCAGAAGTGCAGAAAAGGAAAATGTAACCCAATGCTGTGGACTGTTGGTTAAGAGGAAGTAGAACGAGGCTTGTTGTTGTTAGGTGCCGTCAAGTCAGTATCCAACTCATAGCAACCCTCATAGGGTTTTCAATGGCTGTTTCGGGATTGCCTTGGGAGTGGATTGCCAGGCCCTTCTCCCATTTTTGCGGTGCTGGGAATTGAACTTGGGACCTCAGAGACTGCAGCGCAGTGCTCTACCCACTGAGCTAAATCCCAGCCCAGAACGAGGCTAAGATGACCAAAATAATTTTAATTTTTACAATGCATGCAAAAGGATGTACAAAACACAAACCACAAGAAAATAGTCATTTATGTTCCAAAAGATTCTAAAATAAAATGTTTCCACCTGTCTCTAATTAGACTTTACATATGGCCCAACCTCCAGCTCTTAAAAGATCATGGAAGAGACAATCATCCTCAGGAACTAAGAAAAGTAGATAAGGGTAGATGGAGGATGCTCATTGTGGCTCATGATCTGATTGTGTATTTAGTAGGAAAACAGGCCACATAGCAACCTCCATGCTCCAACTACTCTACTTTTTCTTTTTTTGTGCTGGGAATTGAACTCAGGGCCTTGTGAATGCTAGGCAATCACTCTACCACTGAGCTACATCCTCAGCTCCAACTACTCTACTCTCTAAATACTATTAAATATACTACATTTTCCCACTTCCCTTGTCTACTAATTTACTACAGCTAAGACGAACAACACCTGCAGCTGTAGCCCTGTAGCATCCGATCCCGTCAGATCTCTGAAGCTAAGCAGGGTTGGGCCTGGTTAGTACCTGGATGGGAGACTGCCTGGGAACACCAGAAGCTGTAGGCTTGGGAGAAGGACCTGGCAACCCCCTCTCAAAAATCAACCTGCCATTGAAAACCCTATGAACAGCAGAAAAGCACTGACAATAGTGTTTCCCCTGTTGTACAGAGGGTCACTATGAGTAGGATACTGACTCGAGGGCACCTAACAACAACAAGATGAACAAGAACAACAAAAAATTCTCTCTAAGGATCACAATATTTCAGATTTTGCACTTTTGGGGCTCCTATCTACCCTGTTTCTGTGTTGAACAGTTTGACTTCAATAATCACACTAAAACATAAGCCTCTGTTGTTGTGGTTTCTAAATTTGTGAAGTTTGAATTTCCCACTAACAAGTTTGGAAATGTTTGGTTACCCACGCATACCATGTTAGCCACTGCTTCTATGTGGAAAGCCAAACTACAAGGAGGTGAAAAACAGTGAATTCATCCACTCTGGCACATGACTGGTCCTTGCTTTGGGCTATTATGTTAAATCGGATGACCTGAACACCAATTAATTAAGAAAGCCAAATAGAAGAAAAAACTTTTTAAATATGGGAGGAGGGAGCTTTAAAAAAATTTTTTTTTGGCTCAAAATAAAATCTGAAAAAGGATTACTAGGTGATTTTTTAAAGGAGAGAAAGAAAAGCAACACATACGTGCGTAAGTGTTAAGAGGAAGGAATTATGCTAATCCTCTAAAATATCTATTTGTAATATCTGAATGAAAATAATGTGATCTGTAAAGAGAAAAAAGGGACCAATGGAGAGGAAAAACAAGAAAACTTAACAGCTACATCAAAGAATTCATTTTTGCTTCCTCAGTCTGCTAAGATACAAAAAGAACATCTACATGTAAGTAAATTTTGAGCACCAAGAGAAATAAAAATAAATATTCTGAATAAGATAAAATACATATACACATACATTTCTAAGGGTATGTAGTTATTATGCCCTTCAAGTCTGTCTGAGGAAAGGCTGCCTGTTAAAAATATTTTCCGAGAACTTTAAGTTCCTTGAAATGTTCTACGGAAATGGTATTTATGACAAACTCCCCTCCTCTGGGGAATGTGAGATGTTATTACTGGCAAAGTCACATTCTTTAAACCATCCAAAAATAATTATGAATTTATGCCAAATGACTAAACTTGCTATATTATTACAATGATTAAGAGAATATTTGCTAATGTCTCATGATCAAGGCTCAATGTAGCCATGAACCTACAGACAATGAATTGCTAGTGGCAGTGGTTTTCTGTCCTTGACAGACAGAATATTACAACACACAAATTCAATGGTGAGAATGGTGGATGAGGTACATGAGATAGAAGGTGTGGATATATGACTTGGTGGTGAGAAACAGGATTTGCAACATAAACTACATTGGCATTCTGGCTCTGCCAATTACTAATAGGACCTCTGACAAATTATTTAGCCTAAATTCTCATTTGTAAAATGAAGACAATAATACTGCCTCTTATAACTGTTTCTAGGGCTAATATGGTACATGTTGTTGTTGTTGTAGCCTATAATTGCTCAACCAACTCTGTTATTCCCAGACTACAGAGGGGAGGTACTACTATGTGTCTGTTATTTATAGTTACACCCTTATCCCTTAACATCATACCTCCTTCAAATGTAGAATAAGTATTTGTTCAAATACTTAGCAAATATTTATCCAGTACCAATTAAGTACCAGGCACTGTTCCCACGCTGGAAATATGGCATTGAATATAAGAGAGATAAGTGATTGGCTAACTTATGAATAAAACACACACACACATATACATGGACCTGCATGAAATTTACCTTGTACAGGGAGTAACCAAAATAAATAAGTAAAATATAGTATGCTAGATGGTAGGAAATGAAGTGAGGGATAGAGTCCTGTGGATCTCCAGGGAGCCAGATAGCACAAAGGCCCACAGGACCTGTTGTATTTGAGGAACAGCAAGGAAGCTGATGTGGCTGGAGCAGAATGAGTGAAGGGAAGAGTAGCAAAGTGCAAGATGGGAGGAGGACATTCTTCTGAGGTCAACATTCGCTCTGAGTTTTCTAGCATGTAGCTTGGTTAAGTGGAAAAAACACAGTGTATTTCTATTCTGGCCTCGTTATTTTTGCTATTTGATAAAATATTTAACATCTCTAAATTTTAGGGCTTTGGTCCCTCCTCCACCTGTAAAATAGACATAATAAATGCAGGTGCTACATAGACATTGTAAAAACACATATACAACAATCAAGGTGCTGTTATAAATCAAGTAATTTTATTATTAAAATTTATCTTAACACAAAAATTTCAAAACAGCAGAAGTATATGACTCCTATAACTTTACATATCATTCCATTTTTAAAAACCTTACAAATTTTCATTGTTTTATCATGAAAGTTGTAAAGATTTATTACATCATCAGGTTCATTTCAACATCCTTTTTCTGGCCCTGCTTAAGAACAGGGATCTTATCAAAAGATATCCAAGAAATGTTTGACTGAAAAAAGATGCTGAACAGTGTTTATAGTAAGATATTTTTAGTGTAAAGGTGGAAAGAATGAGAAATTCTATTTGTATTTGCTCATTTACTAATATAGAAATTCTAGAAGTACACAAAAGAAACATCTATCAGTAGTTACAGTTGGGAGGATGAAGGATGAAGAGAGAGAAAGAGTGTTCACAGTATATCTTTTAATATACAGACATTAAAATGTATATTATATACTTGTTGTTAAGTGTCATCCAGTCAGTGTCCCACTCATAGTGAACCTATGTACAACAGGTGCAACACTATTGTCAGTGCTTCCCTCCTATTCATAGGGTTTTCAATGGTGGATTGATTTGGGAGTAAACTCAGGGCCTTGTGCTAGGTCCTTCTCCCAAATATTACATATTTAAGAATACTAATCCAAAATCCAAGACTGAAATTCAGATCGCTTAAGTAGTTAAAAGTAGACAAAATAAACTGCAATAAATTATCTGTTTCTTAGACAATCTGAGTATCTCTCAACCTATTTGGTTTGTTTGCTCAGCAGGAAGCCAGATTATATAGCAACCTTCATCTTCTAACTTGTTTTTTTCTGAAGAGCTCAGAAACAGGATAAAACATCCTCAGAAGTCTTCTCAACATTGTTTTTCTTTTACTAAGTAAAGCAAGCCCAGCAAAAATATATACAGAAAAAAAGACTGTTCCCTTCAAGTCTTTCCTGAATCAGTCAGCTACTCTGCCTTTGAGTCCTCAAACAGACCAAGTATATGAATATCTGAACCAAGCAGAGAAAAATACATGTTTACATTAAAGAAATGAGCAAGTATAAAATGAGCAAAACAGAGAGGCTTTGGGAAAGATCAGCTATTGGTATCTATTTTGGTATACTGGCATTTCATTGGATATTGTACAAACAATCATTTTCTTCCAGGAAGGAAACAGACCTGTGAACAACAACAAAAAAAATGAAATATAGTAGCTGATCTTAAAAAACATTTGAGCAGCAAAAAGAAGAGTTATGAATGCCAGAGATAATACAAGATCTAACAAGTTTTCCCCTAAATGAACTATATACTTCAATGGAGATTCTTCACTAGATACAATTTTGCCCTACCCCAACTCCAAAACATCTGCAACACCTTGAGACATTTTTTTGGTTGTCACAACTGAACTGGGATTACTGGGTTATTTATGGCATTTAGTAGGTAAATGCCATAGATACTGCTAAACATCCTACAATGCACAGGACAGCCCTACAACAAGAACTTATTCAACCCCAAATGTCACTAGTACAAAGGCTGAGATCAAACAAACCCTAATCCAAAATGACAGTCAGTATGGCCAACAACAACATAGCTGAAAAGATCCATGAACAGTCGGAAGGTAGATTACAGTAAACAAATTTGGTGTTCTCATTCATTCCAGTGTGAATTCTATTTCTCCCCTCAAGTGGCTCCTACTTAGGCTAGCACTTAATGGCTGAGCTGCTCTACTGTGTTTGCCTCATCATCCTGTTTTTTGGGTTTTGTTTTTGTTTTGTCAATGTGGTAAGAGGTATACTTTTATCTATTTTTTAAATTAGTTTTGTTCTTTTAGTTGAAGAGGAAACTATATAGTTACATTCTGTAACATGATGGATTTTTTTTTATTTTTGGATTTTTTATTAGTAATTTTTTTAGTTAGTGTACAGCTTAATGGGTTTCACTGTGACAGTTCCATACATACATATCTTTGTACATTGCTCATGTTTACCTTCCCCTTTGCCCTCTTATGACCCTTCACCCTTGTGCTTGTATACAACATGATGTTTTAATGCATGTGTACATTGTGGAATGTGATATCAAGCTAATTAACATACCTATTAACTTACCATGTTTTTGTGGTGAGAACATTTAAAATCTACCCTCATAATATTCCCCATCCTACTTCTAATACTTCTAATAATAGGTATAGACTATGCCAGGCAGTGGGCTGGGATTTAGCTCAGTGGGTAGAGCGCTGCGCTGCAGTCTCTGAGGCCCTGAGTTCAATTCCCAGCACCGCAAAAATGGGAGAAGGGCCTGGCAATCCACTCCCAAAGCAATCCCGAAGTACTCAGCCATTGAAAACCCTATGAGGGTCGCTATGAGTCGGATACCGACTCGACGGCACCTAACAACAACAACAACAATGCCAGGCAGTATGTTCAGGGCTTTTGTATGAACTGTTTTGTACTTAATCTTTCGAACAAACCCTAGTATGAGGGAGGCTCTAGTATTTTCCCCAATCTACAGATGAAGAAAATGAGACTTGTAAACGTTAAATTGCTTGCTTAAGTCACATCGGATAGAAGTGGGGAAGCTAGGATTCAATTCTGAAAATTGAACTCCAAGGTGTGAACTTCTCAAGCAGCACCACCCTGCCTCCTCTAGTATTGCACTGACTCACTCTGTGGTGCTGGTCAGGGTACATGCTCCCTGCAAGTCATCCCACTTCCCTGTGCTACCCAGGTACCTGCACAGCTTCCTGCCATCTACTAGAGCAGTAGGTAATAGGCAGAAAGGAAGAATCAATCCTAGCTTTAGAAAGGCAAATATGTAAGATATGAAAGAACACAGAGTATAAAACAAACTGCAGAAAGGAGGAGAGAGGAATGGAGAAAATGATGAAAAATCAAAGTGCTAGGAATCTGAGCACAAACCCAAGAGCACCATTATCAACTGACATTTAAAGGAGGCTGTACATACTAGGTACAAGGAGGCACTATCAGGAATACAGGAATACACACATATTTCTAACAGTTCATGGCATCACATAATGACTAGCTTTTTGAATGTTCCCTAGAGGGACAGGGCAGCCAGGGGATGACATCATTGTTGAGGTAGGCCCTAAGGAGACCTTGAAGGATCAGGGAGACAATGCCCCCTGAAATTTAGTCTGATGAGGACTAAAGTCACAATCTGTTGAAAGACAGGCTCGTTGTTTTGGTGTGATAGCAATCAAAATGCAAAGTCTGAAAAAGTAAAAAACTGATATCTGCGGAATCTTTTCCAAATAAGAATCTCAATTCTCAGGGACCTGGGGAGAGAAAGGGAAAACCTGAAATGAAAAGTGCACATGCTCTCTAGAGCACAGTAGTGTATTCATAGCAACTGGGTTTTAAAAGTTCCTTCTTGATAACTGGCAAAAAAAGATTAGTCAATCAATCAATGGGTGAACCCCTCATCTGAGTAAGTGGCAAAAAGAAAAATTATAAATTTTTTTTAGTATAAAAAAACTGAAATGGATGGAGGAGGAACAACATTAATAGTATTTGTTTATTTGTTTTACTGATCTGTTTTTTGCAGTGCTAGGGTTGGAACCCAGGACCTCACACATGCTAGGCAAATGCTCTACCACTGACCTATAGTCCCAGCCTGTATTAGTGGTATTAAGTGAACAACCATAACCTAAAGGTTCTGACTAGAAAGCTTAACTGAAAATACAGCACAGAAGTGGAGCACACATAAATCAGGCTCTAAGTAATCAACCTAGTACAGATTTACACTTGCTGACATTCAGTTAGACATTATTACTCCTGTTTGGGTTTCCCCCAGGTCTAGTGCAAGCACCTTTTCAGGGTGTCTTTTCTAATCCAGATTCCAAGGCACCTCCTCCAGTTTCAAAATGAAATATTCTCCCTGACTTCCCGAACTCTGGGCTCTGGCCCTTTTTTGATTCTGTAACTTAACCTTTCAGCAGTTTTTCTTTCCAGAGGATCCTTTGTATCAGTCAATTACTTTGATCTTTTTTCTACTCAAGAGCAAGATTTGCCATAATCCCAGTCCCTCCGCTTAATCTAAGTATCTCATAAGCTTTTCTAAGAATCTTGTTTATTTGCTAAAAGTTACCAGGCTCCTTATAATTAACAGTTCATTTGATTATTTCCATCTTATTATTTCACTTCCCTGACCTCTGGGGAGCCAAACAAGATTGTTCAGATGAGTCCTGACCCATTTTTACTGTAAATTCCTCTAACACTAAGCTCAATTCTCCTTCACCACTTGATGCCCTAATTCTTATTTGACAGTGAAGGAAAATAGTAACCTGGCTTGCTGAATCTGGACCTAGTTATGGTGTCTCTAAATGTTCTCAGTGATGACAAAGGGTCTCTAGTAACAAAGACATAAGGCAGACACAGAGGTACACTCGTACTTGGCCAGTAGATGCCAAGAAAAGTGTTACTGTTCTTCTAGATCTTGCTGACCAAGTCAAATGAATCGAGCATTACATTATGGGTATGGTATGCTATAGCTATAATTTTTTTAAAAAATTTACTTGTGGGATAAATAAAAAAGCAGCAGCATACACAGAATAAAAAGGACTGCTCATAACTGTTTTTATGAGTGCTCCTAAAAATTAGAACGAACAGGGAAAAGTCCCATTGAAAAAGCAAGGAACACAGCAAGGAAACATAAACTATAGGCTTGCTTACTAAAAATCTACCTCAAATTGAAGAAGCTTTCCAATAAATTCCATGTGAATATTCTTCAAACTTCTAGAATTCCATTATTTATCCATAAACATATCTGCTATGCAATAATCAAAATTGTATGTTAAACAAGAATTGCTAAAAGATCAAGAGGCATATATAGTCATCAGCAAGCTATCAGAATCTAGCTATGAAAGCAGATATAAAAATAAACAAACCAGTGTGATGTATGTAGTTTTCCATGTAGTAATCAGTATGTTAAGTCAGGGAGAAAAAATAATGTATTGAACTAGCTCTAGAATTATGAGAACAAATGCAGGAATTGAAGTCTATCAAAGTAAAGTTACATACTTAGGACTTAGATATGACTTAGATTATTTCACATAACTTAGGAAAAGATCAAATAAATTTTGGTGTCATCATACTCTGGTTGCTGATGGGATACTGTAAATTGTGATCAGACTGATCTATGTAAGTATACAGGCAGGTCTTGAAGGAAAAAAGGTAAACTGACATAAGCACAATGCCTTGCACATGGTAGGGGCTCATTGTACATACTTGTCTTATAAAGATGGAAATAAATTAAATGTCCTTATGGGTGAACCATTTAAAAAACCAGGCAACTCAATGGTTTCCATGCCCTTATTTCAAATTGTGGTTTCAAACAAAACATTAAGGAGACAGTTCTAAGGACTGGTAAAGAGAATATTGGAAGGCAGAAAATCTTCTATTGATGGTGGACAGCAAACAAATGGATTTATTGATGATGGACAAGTCAAAGCAGTGACTAAGCCAGTGAATCTGGGGACTTCAGAAGTGTGAAGGGCTGACTAATGACAGCCTGAAGAAGCATAGAGTAACAGCCCAAACCAGAGGCTGTTGCAAAGAATTACATCTTTACAATTACATTTCTCCCACCTGTTCTTCGGCCCTTCAAGAGATCTGCCAGGTTACAGATATCTTCATAACAATACATTCTTTTTCACTCTCATTCTTTCACAAGTGTACAAGGAGTTTTCCAGAAGCTACACGACATGTAAGGACATCCCTGCTATGACAGCTAACAGAATGTGTGAAAACCTGAGGAAACAGCTGTCTTCAGTTAAACCAGACACTAGAGTTTATTGTTGTTGTTGTTGGGTGCCATTGAGTCAGTATCCAACTCATAGCGACCCTCATAGGGTTTTCAATGGCTGTTTCGGGATTGCCTTGGGAGTGGATTGCCAGGCCCTTCTCCCGTTTTTGCGGTGCTGGGAATTGAACTCGGGACCTCAGAGACTGCAGAGCAGCGCTCTACCAACTGAGCCAAATCCCAGCCCCAGAGTTTGTAGGAATGTAAAATAATTCAATTCTACTCACTAATTTTTTCAGTTGCATTATCATATAATGTTGTTGTTGTTGTTAGGTGCCATCAGGTCGGCATCCGACTCATAGCAACCCTCATAGGGTTTTCAATGGCTGACTGTTCGAGATTGCCTTGGGAGTGGATTGCCAGGCCCTTCTCCCATTTTTGCAGTGCAAACTTGGGACCTCAGAGACTGCAGTGCAGCGCTCTACCAACTGAGCCAAATCCCAGCTCCATCATATAATGGGCTTATTATTTTTAATGATTATTGAAATTTAGTGAATATTTTTGGAAAAACCCTAGTTTGAATTTTTTTTTTTTTTTTCCGGTACTGGGGTTCGAACCCAGAGCCTCTCACTTGCATACTCTGCAAGTGCTGGACCACTGAGCTACACCCCCAGCCCATTTTTTTTACTTTTTGAGACAGGGTCTCACTAAGTTACGCAGACTGCCTCTGGTCTCGAACTTGCAATCCTCCTGCCTTTGCCTCCCAAGCCGCTGAGATTACAGGTGTGTGCCACTGCGCCCAGCTCCTAGTTTGAATTTCTAACACAGTAAATACTGATAGTTATAACCACACACTCAAAAGCTCTTTAAGGTTCTCAGTAATTTTTACAAGTATAAAGGAGTCATGAGAGCTAAACAATAAAGAAGTGCTGCTCTGTAACCCTTACTAAATTATGTTGGAACTATCTGTTCATTCATTCCTAACAGTCGACAAACTCTGAGCAGGATCCCTCCCATATTCAGTTCATTATAGCCCTTTGTTGTTTTGTAAATTAAATCAAGGAAGTCTCCCACATTGGTAATGTCAAAAACTTTAAATTCATGAATACAATGGAGTATTTGTCTCTTTAAAATGACAGATGAAAAATTAAGCTGATGCTGATGTTCACTACTTGTAGGTTGATTTCAGCAGCTAACAGCAACAATATGGTGTCACTGATGGCTTACAGAGTTGGTTCTATTGCTTGACAATCACACTAAGCTTATCTAGATGAGCTAGTTTTCTCAAACTGGAAAAGAATCTACAAAAGTAGAAACATAGATAATTGGTGGCTAAGGATGATCAGATTAATGGTATTTCCTTTTCACTTTCTTTAGTTATTGATATAATATTGCCTGTGTAATAAAAAATGTATTTATCCATCAGAGATCTGGACTGTGAGGAAAAAATAAAAGAACCACTCCTTTGTTTGCAGTTGAAATCACCAAAGGAGTGTGACAGACCAGCATATGAACCTTTATTACCCATGGTTGTTCTCCTTAAAAAAGCAAATACATAGTTCTAACACAGGGATATGAAGAAGGAAGAGAGGGGTAGTTTCAGCAGTGTCGATTCTTTCTAGAGGCTCTGTGACTATGAAATAAAGACCACAATGGATTTGGAGAATACTGACTGGAAACCCACTTATACCTCATTTTCTTAAATGCCTAAAACCACCCACACTGTAAAGAATAGAGGATACTTTTTTGAAATGAATAAAACTGCTTAGGATAATGTAGCAATATTTCCCATAGTAGGGTATATTTGCTCATTTTTCCATTCATTCAAAAAAACACTTACTTGGTTTCCTCTTCAGGGCTCTTTAAAGACTAGGGTTTAGTTCAGTTGGTTGAGTACTGCACTCTTTGAGGCCCTGCATTCGATCCCCAGCACTGTGAAAATGAGAGAAGGATGTGGCAATCTATTCCCGAAGCAATCCTGAAACAATCAGCTATTTAAAACCCTGTGATGGTCACTATGAGTCAGACCCAAGTCAACCCTATGTAACAACAAAGGGCTTTTGGGTAGCCACTGCAGAAGAGACAAATGAATCACTGAGATACTTCTGTTCTCAAGAAGTTTACATTTTAGTAGGGTTGATTATGAAGTACGTAAATAAGACAAAATCAGAAGTGGTGAAAACTGTAATAGAAATTCTTATGGCTATGACTGCCATTATAGCATTTAGATATACCATCTGTTTCATATGTGTATTATATGCTGTACATTACTAACACTCAGTGTCTCAAAGAGATAAAATATAGGCACATGTGTGGTGACATATGTGTGTGTATATAAAACTGAAAAGACTCTTTGAATATATGATTTGTATTGATGAGCCAGCATTATGGTTGGTACAAAAGAACACTCCAGATGACAAGTGTGATATTTTTGAAAAAAAACAACAACAACAACAACAACAACAAAAACCCCAAGTTACTGGCATTGCACATAATAATAGTGATAAACCACAGTAAGTTGTAAGAATTCTGAGCCATAATAGAAACTCTAAAGAATAGCTGTAATAAGGCATTGCTTTAAGCCAGTTTGGATTTAAGTACCTCATATTTGTGTCCATAAAACCAGCTTCCACAACCTGTTTTTATTGGACAAGATTCAGTGAATGCTCCTATAATCCTAAAGTTTCAGGACTTGAACATGAATATGAGTATTCCAAGACAGTAGTAGTCTTCATACTAAGATACATGTACCCTTAAGGTACACAAAGCCTTTGCAGGATACAAGCATGGAGTACTTTAAGGGCCTCTACCTACAACCACATTTCACACATACACTCTTTCCAAAACTGATCTGCCAGTAAAGTGCTTATGTTCTATGAGTTTTCCTTTTCCAAAAACACTTTCAAAATAGCCTTCTTGCTTAGTAAACTCTTACCAAGGGCATCTTCCTGGGTTGGAAATGACTCTGGATCACTAAAGGGTGAATTTAAAAAGCCTTACTCCTAACAGTCCTAGGAGAGTACACAACCAATAGCAGCTGCTGCTGCAGAAACAACCACTGGATAGAGCACTGTCTTATCTTAATCAGGGTATAATTCAGGGCAAGTTTCTATGCCTTATCTCTTTTAGAAGGGAGATGGTTGCCAGAGGAATATGTACTTACACATTTATAGAACTGAAAAATGAAGTCAGACTTTTCCTGAAAAAAAAAAAGACTGATTTAGCTATTTGATTTTTTTCTTGAGGACTTTTAGATTAAATGCCAGACATTAAAATATATCTTTGTGACTATTTAAACTTTGAATGAAAAATGTAGAGGCTAGCTTCAAAATGTATGAAGGAGTTCCCAGTTTCAAAAAGTTCTTTTAGGAGATAAAAGAGTAAACACTTGACAACCACTACCACTTGAAGAAATATAACCTAAAAAGAATCCAAACCCATGGCAAATGAGAATTTTTTCTTTAGGTCGATAGTTGCTCCTCTCAAAGTGCTATCTGATAAAGAAACCTTGCATGTGGACCAATGCCAGACAGTGGTATGTGTTTTTGGCTAGAAGGCAATGTGATGTGGAGAAACAACACAGGCTTTGCGTCTTTCTTATGTTTCTGAATCTGAGAATCCAACTTCCAGGAGACATTTGACACGTAAAGTCTTGCTACCCACAGTCCAAGACCATCCACAGTTCAAGGCCATTTTGGGTGCCTGTTACAATGCAAATTGTGAGGCCCACCCATGAACTACAGAATTGGAATAATCTATTTAACAAGATTCCAAGGTGATTTAAGTGTACACTAAATAAACTGTGAAAGGGGGCTGGGATTTAGCTCAGTTGGTAGAGTGCTGTGCTGCAGTCTCTGAGGTCCCAAGTTCAATTCCCAGCACTGCAAAAATGGGAGAAGGACCTGGCAATCCATTCCCAAGGAAATCCAGAAACAGTCAGCCATTGAAAACCCTATGAGGGTCGCTATGAGTCGGATACTGACTCGATGGCACCTAACAACAACAACAAACTGTGAGATGGTGCTGGGGGTTTAGTTCAGTTGGTAGAGTGCTTGCTCAGCATGCACTGAGGCCCTGGGTTGAATCTCCAGCACTGAAAAAGAAAGAAAAAAGGAAAAAAAAAAAAAAAAAAAAAAAAACCATGAGAAGTATTGGCAAAGAATAGGCCATTTGCAGGGAAGATATGATTACTAGTTGTATGTGCAACTCAAGTGGGAACTTTCTGTTGCACCTGCTAAAATAAAGCTTAGTAAGGCAGGACAATGTTTTCTTTTTTTCTTTTTTTCTTGCAGTACTTGGGGGTTGAATCCAAGGCCTTGCATACTTTCCCAGTGCCCTAGACTGGGCTGTGCAGCCGATTTTTTATTTTTTATCTTGAGACAGGGTCTCACTAAATTAGGGAAGCTGCCTCTGGCCTTGAACCTGCAATCCTCCTGCCTCTGTCTCTTGAGTTGCGGGATTATAGGTAAAGCACTAGCACACAGCTTGTTGTCTAACTTCTAATGAGAGACTAACATATACACACGCCCATAAACAAGCACGCACACAAACACACACACACACACACACACACACACACACACACACACACCATTACTTCTCAGTTGGAGAGAACTGTTCTCCACAGGAGACATCTGGCAATGTCTGGAGACATTTTTGATTGTCATAACTGGAGGATGCTGCTAAACGTATTACAGTGTATAGGATGGCCCTCTGCAACAGAAAATAACCTGACTCAAAATATCAACAGTGCTGATGTCAGAGAAATCCTAGCATAGATTATGTAACAATCCTACATAAAAGCATATTAATTAGGACTACTAATGGAAAAACAAATCATAATTTGAGTACACAATTCTGAGGGGATAGATTTCAGATCTAGAGAGTTCTATATATCATAGGTCATGCTACTTCCACAATTATGAGAACCTTGATTAAATGCTCCCAGAATCATTTATCTGCTTTTGCTAGCTAATCCAGAGTCCACTGTAATCTATACTGGCATAAAAACATATAAATATGCTAAGAAAAACAATGGAGACAAAGTTAAGTTACTATTTTGCCTAAAATGTATTCCTACCTAAGGAAGGAAGTTAGTCTTAAGAGTCTCAACAGAACATACTCCTTACTTTGTACTTTCTTCAAGACCATAAACTAACCTCAGACTTAACCTTCAAATGTTCCTGGTCAAGAAATAGTAACTTTGGATAAGCCCATTCATTCACCACTATCAGAAGTGCTGCTAATTCTTTCAAATGTAGTAGCATAACCAGTGTCTATCTCTCACATGCATGCACCCACACAATGTGTAATATCATTACATACAACCAACTGGCTCTGAAAAGATTTCATCAGGGCCTCCTGCCCTTAGTCTTCACTGGTTTCTGGTTCTGACCTCCCAAGGTGATGGCCAGGGGCATCGTTTGTTCTTCATATAAACTCCCATTTCCCTTCCTGATAGGCTTTAGCAGACTAGGCTGCCGACTATCCCATGGTGTGTTTGTGAGAGTGGCCAAGGGAAATAGCAAGTTATTGGGAAACAAATAGTAAGGAAATGGTTGGAGCAAATGTACTCATCTTCAGTTTTGTGTTCTTACCTTGTAAGGAGGTGCTTGCGGAGGAGATGGGGATACCAGCCAGTTAACAAAAACCATAAAAAAAGATGCATCATATTTACATCATGCTGAAAAAGATACATCATGCTTGTTGCCAAAATACAGAACATTATGGAAACAAGTGAAACTTTCTCACAGCCTTTTTTGGTGGTTACTATGCTGCCAAGATACACTAATCACCCTTCCAATTTAAGGCTCTATTCATCACACTGCAGAAGTCTTCCCTTCCTCATATCCTAAGAAAACACATCCCATTCTCATAAAAATGTAACATCATATGCTATTATTTAATAAGTTGAAAAGAAATCCTGAAGAGTTTTTGTGAAACTATTCTTTAATAAAATTATAAGAACTGTGGTGTAGAGACGGGAAAAAGTCAATGCATTGTCAAGACCATTAAATCTGGTTCTAATGCTAAGGGAGGAGCAAGAAGCACTCTGCCAAAATTCCTGTAACTCATCACCAAAGCAGTTTACCCATAGACTGTGCCACTAGGTTGCAAACTCCACTACCATTCAGAAAGAAATTGACATATTTCTATTCTCAGGCTCCCAGGGAGTAGAGGAAAGGTCAGAGGGTGGATGAGATCATTATCAACTGCACTTGATCATTATCAGCCCCATGCCAGCATCCTGTCCAGCCTCTTTTGAATTTTACAAGTTACAAGCCCTGAGCCAGCCTCTTGTCAGACTCCAAAAGAGGAAAAACCAAAAGTGGATATTCCTGACAAAAAAAATTTGGGAATTCTTATATCATGTAGTTATTTTAGCCATGTTTCTTTCTTCTATGTAGTATATTTACAGAAAAGAGCAGATAAGAATCTTAAAAAGGACTATTTCCAAATTAGTTTCCTTTTAAAATGTCCTCTCACCTCCTTAACTTGCAAGAAGTTCTGTGTCAGATAAGCAGTGGATAATAAAGTCATTCATAATAGAAATGATTTATTAACATTATGAACTCTTCAGGCTCAATCAGAAAGCAAATATTTATATTTTCATCTATGTCAAGTTCTTTAGTTAAATTCTTCAGGGATTCCATTCTATTTTAGCTTCTGTATAACAAGACTGCAGAGCTGTAATTACATCCTCTGTAATCAGCCCATGCCCAGTGTAATTAAGAATGCCACAAGTTTAAAACTTTAACGTCACTACAGAGGTAACAAAATATGTGAGACAGTTTATTCTGTATGTCTAATGTCCTCCTGTTATGCAGACAAATTTAAAATATGAAAACAAGATGCTATAATAGAGTTCTCATTTAAGAAGGATTCATTATATTCCTAATATTAGTTTCTCCTCAATCAATTCTAGTAATTCTCATCAATTAGCTCTTTTCTATCAAATCCTTTGCTCCAAACCCCTGTTCAAATGCTTCTCAATTTCCTTCACTTACTGTCAATCGCTAGGCAGACAAAGATATGTGAAATGGTTCCTACAATGTTAGTGCAAACCAAGTTTTAATTGGCAAAGAGAGCCGACAGTGAAGTGCGTAACTTATAAGCAATGTGAATAAAATTTTATCTTAACTAAGAATCAGGGAGCTGAACATCAAATAGTAATATACTACATATTTTTTAAAGGTTAAGGCCAATAAATATATAATAATTATTTTATAAAACAAGAATACTTCCCAATGTTTACCATGTATCAGGACTGAGATAATCTTAGGTGAATTACATTATTTAAGCCCCTTAGGTAAATATAATTATTGCTCCATTTTTTCACATGAGGAAATAGGCTCAGAGATGTTAAATAACTGCCCAGTTAATTAGCTGATACCAGTGTTGAAGCCAGGTCTAACTAAACCTCAGGTTTGTACCTATTTTCACAGTATTCAGGTTAGACTACCCACTGATTATGTTACCCAAGCAATTTAAAACAAATAGTCTTGTCTTTCCTCTTCTGCTAAGGCTCCTGGTGAACTGTAACTGCTACTCATCTATGGTAGTTAAATAAAAAAGAAAGATATGTTTATCAAGATTCTCTTCTCATCAAATTCAGGAACCCCTTTGCATATTCTTTATGAACTGATATAATCTTTCTAAATTACAAAAAAAAAAAAGAAAAACTTGATGACTTTACTAAAGCACCAATGAAAAACAGAATCCACTCATATTTTTCAGATTAAAGAAGCTGACTGATCAAGAAACTGAGTCCCAGAAGAAGAAGGAGCAAGAAAAGGAGAAGAGGATCACTGCCCTGAAAGAGGAATTGACCAAGCTAAAGTCTTTTGCTTTGATGGTGGTGGATGAACAACAAAGGCTGACGGCACAGCTCACCCTTCAAAGACAGAAGATCCAAGACCTAACCACAAGTGCAAAGGAAACACATGCTAAACTAGCCCTTGCTGAAGCTAGAGTTCAGGAAGAAGAACAGAAGGCAACCAGACTAGAGAAAGAACTGCAAACACAGACCACAAAGTTTCAGCAGAGCCACGACGAAATTATGGCGAAGCTCACCAATGAGGACAGTCAAAATTGCCAGCTCCGACAAAAGCTGGCAGCACTCAGCCGGCAAATTGATGAGTTAGAAGAGACGAATAGGTCTTTACGAAAAGCGGAGGAGGAGCTGCAAGACATAAAAGAAAAAATCAACAAGGGAGAATATGGAAACACTGGTATCCTGACTGAGGTGGAGGAGCTCAGGAAGCGTGTGCTAGATATGGAAGGTAAAGATGAAGAGCTCATAAAAATGGAGGAACAGTGCAGAGATCTCAATAAGAGGCTTGAAAAGGAAGTAGCACAGAGTAAAGACTTTAAACTAGAGGTTGAAAAACTTAGTAAAAAGATTATGGCTCTGGAAAAATTAGAAGATGCTCTTAACAAAAGCAAACAAGAATGCCACTCTCTGAAATGCAATTTAGAAAAAGAAAAGATGACCACAAAGCAGTTGTCTCAAGAACTAGAAAGTTTAAAAGTAAGGATCAAAGAGCTAGAAGCCATTGAGAGTCGGCTGGAAAAGACAGAATTCACCCTGAAGGAGGATTTAACTAAACTGAAAACATTAACTGTGATGCTTGTAGATGAACGGAAAACAATGAGTGAAAAATTAAGGCAAACTGAAGAGAAGCTACAAACTGCTGCTTCTCAGCTTCAAGTGGAGCAAAATAAAGTAACAACTGTTACTGAGAAGTTAATTGAAGAAACTAAAAGGGCACTCAAATCCAAAACTGATGTGGAAGAAAAGATGTACAGTGTAACCAAGGAGAGAGATGATCTGAAAAACAAACTGAAAGCAGAACAGGAGAAAGGAAATGATCTCTTGTCAAAAGTTAATATGTTGAAAAATAGGCTTCAGTCATTGGAAGCAACTGAGAAAGAGTTCCTAAAAAACAAATTAAATCAAGACTCTGGTAAGAACACAACATTACACCAAGAAAACAATAAGATTAAAGAGCTTTCTCAAGAAGTAGAAAAATTGAAACTGAAGCTACAGGATATGAAGGCTATTGAGGATGACCTCATGAAAACTGAAGATGAGTATGAGACTCTAGAACGAAGGTACGCTAACGAACGAGACAAAGCTCAATTTTTGTCTCAAGAGCTAGAACATGTTAAAATGGAACTTGCCAAGTACAAGTTAGCAGAAAAGACAGAGTCTGGCCACGAACAATGGCTTTTCAAAAGGCTTCAAGAAGAAGAAGCTAAATCAGGGCATCTCTCAAGAGAAGTAGATGCATTAAAAGAGAAAATTCATGAATACATGGCAACGGAGGACCTAATATGTCATCTCCAGGGAGATCACTCAGTTCTGCAAAAAAAACTAAATCAACAAGAAAACAGGAATAGAGATTTAGGAAGAGAGATTGAAAACCTCACTAAAGAGTTAGAGAGGTATCGGCATTTTACTAAGAACCTACGACCTAGTATCAACAGAAGAATTTCTGACCCTCAAGTATTTTCTAAAGAAGTTCAAACAGAAGCAGTAGACAATGAACCACCAGACTACAAGAGTCTCATTCCCCTGGAACGAGCAGTCATCAATGGTCAGTTATATGAGGAGAGTGAGGACCAAGATGAAGATCCTAATGAGGAAGAATCTGTGCTGTCCTTCAAATGCAACCCATCTACTCCCCTTCCTGTGAACAGGAAGCTGTGGATTCCTTGGATGAAATCCAAGGAGGGCCATCCTCAAAATGGTAAAATACAAACTAAATCCAATGGCAACTATGTGCAACCTGGAGATCTAGTCCTAAGCCACACACCTGGACAGCCACTTCATATAAAGGTTACTCCAGACCATGTCCAAAACACAGCCACTCTTGAAATCACAAGTCCAACGACAGAGAGTTCTCATTCTTACACAAGCACTGCGGTGATACCAAACTGTGGTACCCCAAAGCAAAGGATAACCATTCTCCAAAACACCTCCATCACACCAGTGAAGTCCAAAACCTCTACTGAAGGCTTCATGCATTTAGAGCAAAGCATGTCCCCAATTACCATGGCAACCTTTGCCAGGGCACAGACCCCAGAGTCATGTGGTTCTATAACTCCAGAAAGGACAATGTCACCTATTCAGCTTTTGGCTATGACTGGTTCAACTAGCTCTCCTGAGCAGGGACGCTCCCCAGAACCAATAGAAATCAGTGCCAAGCATGCAATTTTCAGAGTCTCCCCAGACCGGCAGCCATCATGGCAGTTTCAACGTTCAAACAGTAATAGTTCAAGTGTGATAACTACTGAGGATAATAAAATCCACATTCACTTAGGAAGTCCTTACATGCAAGCTGTGACCAGCCCAATGAGACCTGCCAGCCCTTCAGCACCACTGCAGGATAACAGAACTCAAGGCTTAACTAATGGGGCACTGAACAAAGCAAGCAATAAAGTCACCAGCAGTATTACTATCACACCAACAGCCACACCTCTTCCTCGACAATCACAAATTACAGTAAGTAATATATATAACTGATCACTCTCACTCTCATCTAGTTCATACTGATATTCTGCAAGGAGCTCAATCCTTTGTTAATCATCCCTCCAAATCCCCCAAATGACTGACTGAATTTGTACTTTGGGAAGGTTTGTGCATGAACTATACAAGAGTACCTGAAACTAACTGTTGCCTGCAAGAGTCACATCAAGTGTGCACTTACTGTGTATCTTTTATTTACATACCTGTATGGAAAATATTTAGTCTGCATTTGTATAAATATATCTATGTGTATTTCATTTTCCATAACTCACTTTAATTTGACTGCAACTTGTCTTGATGAAATACTTTAACATTATAAAGCAGTAAATAATTTGTTATTTTTACCATTGCTTGCTGATTTTCATTTGGTCATTTTGTCTTATATATTTGCATGTCCAATATAATTTTATTTCCTATTTATAATGTCTATTAATTCTTTCTAAAAAAGCAAGCAGGACATACTTCTCATATCAACTTCTGATCACATATCAGAGGAGGAGAAAGTAGTGCAAATAAATAGAAATTTATACCTCCATGACTTCAACATGAACCATAAAATATCTCAAGACAAATAACATCATTCTTGAGATGTAACTCAATATTCCTGGAGCTCAGCACAGTGCTTAGCATGTATTAGGAAGTTAATAAATGTTAACTGATAATTGAATAAGTATTAAATAATTTGCTTTTAGTAAGGACATATAAGCTAATGATGAAAAGTAAAAAGCTTTGATGTGTGATGTTGTTGTTGTTGTTGTTGTTGTTGTTGTTAGATGCTGTTTAGTTGGGTTCCACTCATAGTAAACCTCATAGGGTTTTCAATGGCTGATTGTTTCAGGATTGCTTCAAGGAATGGATCGCCATGTCTTTCTCCAGTTTTTGTGGTGCTGGGGATTGAACCTGGGTCCTCAGAGAGTGCAGAGCAGGCGCTCTAGCAACTGAGCTAAACCCCCACCTTGATAGGTAACACAAAGCCAGAAATCACATTTGGAAATATAAGTTACCTTGACAATTAAGAGTGGACTGTATTTCTAACACAAATTGAAACCCTCATAAAACATATATTACAGTATATCCAAATCTGGAATCAGCCACTATAACATAAGCTTCTAAAAGATCTGCTTCTATAACGTCTGCTATAATGCAAGCTCCTATAACATCTGCTTCACAACAAAAGTGTCATTCTTGTTCTTTTCTCCTATTTGGTTCCTAAAACAGTATGGATTACTTAATGTGGGTTCTACGTTGCACTGCTTATAAGTGGGCTACAGTTAGAAGCTTATAAGTTAATTGCATTTTATTTAAACCTCTCAACAAGCAAATAAAATCCAAAAAGAGTGAAGAACCCAAGTTATAAGAAAGGCTTACTTAAAAAAAAATGCAGTACGTCAGTAAAGGGAAGTAATGTAATGTGAATTTCTTCTGTGATTATTATACCATTTACAAGATAGGGAAGAAAAACTCAGCCAAATCTTCCTAGAAATTCTAATATCTGACTCCTAGACTCCCTGAGCATAATCCATACTTTGGAGCAGACAACAGCTTTCAGAGGACCATTTTAAATTACAAATCTCATTCCCAAGTCACATTCCATAAAGATGATTTCAAAGTAGCTCATCACCATTTTCCCTTTTCCAACCTCTTAACTGTTAATTTAGTGTGGTCAATTTTACTGCCAGTTATTCATTTTACACACAATTCATCTAGACATCCAGGAAAACTGTGAAGATCTTTCAAGAGTAAAAGGAATCTTTCAGGATTATCTCCCTGTTCCCTGCAAAATCAATTTCATGACAGCAAAGCGAGGATTTGTTGACAGAAACACTTCCATGGTGATGAACTCCAACACCAACGCTGTGGGCTTGCATCATCATTAAATAAATGTGGATGAAAGCTGAGGCTGATGATGAATGAGAAAGCTTCTGTTTAAGCACATTTATCTTGGGAATCGGCAGTGACCCAACTGTATTACAAAATACACAGTGGTCTAAATGTTTTTCAAAACTATTTTTATTTTTACATCAACTTCGGCTGGAACTCTAGAAAGAACTACACAGTTCATTTTAGCCCTTTCAAAGTGGACAACGAAAACGCTTTTGCACAAGTTCTTTTTCTAGTTAATAATCAAGAGAGGGTATGTGTAATATTTGGAAGGCATCGATCAACTGATCATATAATCAACACCAGAAACAAGCAAGAATTCAAGAACAAAAGTCTCCCAATTGTGTCACATAATGTCACAAACAGAAAACATATTTGCATGCCACTAGGAGAAGTAGACAAACAGGCAGAGGAAACACGCTGAGAGATTCCTATCACTCCAGGTTCCTCCCAAATGCACCAACTGCTGAGGCAGGGGTCCATTTTTGGCATACTAGTAATTAATATGAGTTTGGAAGATCCAGCTATTCCTTAGCCCAACTATTTTGTAAGCATTCAATTTCTTATCTTACGTGAGCCATAGCAATTCTTTACAATAAAGGTAACACAAGTTCTATGTTCCATGACTGTAATGCACAATTTCTCATTTTATCATCTATTCCAAAGCCTAACTATAAGTTAGCTTCCTAGGTGGTTAGTCTAATACAACTGGAAATTAACTGAACCTTCAAAAATTACCTCTCTTTTAGAGGTTCATCTACTGGGAGGATTGCTTCAGTGCAATAATTAATATAAGCATCAAAATAAACTTTAGGAGACTGTCAGATTAATAATTTATATGCAGCTTATTAAAAGTGCCACTAACTAAACTTCATGGTGAAGACAGTGTACTTCCCGCAAAAGCATCTTTCCTTTTCTAAAAAATTACATACAAAATAGCACTCAATTTTTGCCCTTTAGTTTTAGTAAGTTTCGTGTGGGGGGGGAGAGGGAGGGGGGAGAGAGAGAGAACTTACAGAACTTGCTTTTCATTGGCATATCACAGAAACCCCTTCCCATCAGGAAGGAGACAATGACCCTAGAAAATCTTCATAAGACATATGAGGGTAGAAGGCTGTATTTTTTAGTTCATAAGAGGCTCACTGAAGATACTTTGATTTTCCTTATATTTCAGAAAAACTCCTCTCTTTCAGTGGTCAAAGTCTCAGCTTCAGAACCAAATTTAATTTTACTCACAGTCCTACTATCTCATTAACTCTTTGAGCTGTAGCATTCTATCACAGACTTGAACATTTTACCACTTTATTTTTCCACTTGCCACTGCTCTTTAGGGGTACTGGCCAAAGACCTTGTGCATTACTACAGTTGGATTTTTACATATAAAAGAGGATCTTTACACAGGGTGAATTTCCCTTATCTGAAATGTTTGGTACTGACCGGAAGTGTTTCAGATTTTGGCATTTTTTTGGATGTGGAATATTTGCACACACATGAGATATCTTAGGGGTGAGAACCAAATCTAAACATGAAATTTATTTGTGTTTCATAAGCATTTCATATACATAGCCTAAACGCAATTTTATATATTTTAAGATAATTTTGCCTACTGAATAAAGGTTTATGGTGTAGAATTTTCCACTTGTGGTAAAATGTAGGTGCTCAAAAAGTTCAGATTCTGGAGCATTTCAGATTTCCAGTTTAGGGATGCTCAACCTATATTTGTTCAAGATGAAGACAGGATTATCTAAACTCTATTCAGAAGGTCTCCACAACTACATCTTATAATGCCTAGACATTAGGCATGTGGTCTTCATAACTCCCACAGGATAAAATTATGGGCACTGACAGAAGGTCTTAGAATGGATACTTTATTAAGGAATTTTTTGACACTAATATCCTAAGGTTTCTTACATTTATCCTAAGGTTTTATTACATTTGATCTTAGCCAAAGGGCTAAGAAGTAATGAGATCCTTTGATTTTTATTAGCTGAAATATAATTCCATATAAAAACATGTTTTTGTAGCTTCTTTGGTAATGAACTGTCTCCTTTAAAACACATTAGACAAAGGAGGGAAAGACCTTTAAACTAACCATTGCTCCAGTTTCTCGTTTCTGTTATTGTTTTCTTTCCCCCAAATCATCATTTTTCTTTGCAATTCCAAGAGAAAAGATAATCAGGCAAAAATGCATGAACCAAATACTCTTAATAGAACAGTGTTTCACAAAGTAAAACAAAAGACACCAGTAAGAGAATCACCAATGTTAACATAAAGTTCTTCCAAGAGCTATCAAATTAGAATCTCTAAAGGGTAGGGCCCTCTAGGGCTAAATTTTAACAAAATCTGCTGCTTAGTCTGTACCCTAGAGTTGGAATTCCATTGTTTAGAAATTTCTGTATTGACAGCATCAGCAAAAGTGTTCCATCGTCCCACTCTTAGAAGGAATTACACCTGTCCCAGGAAGTGTGACTATTTTGCCCTCTAGTGGCTGGGAGGAGAGGGCTTATTTTCCAGGATTTTTTAATTCAAAGAAAGGTTCCATAAAATTACCACTTTATTGGGTTCAGACGGTTCCTAGTTTTATAACTGTAGCAAACCATAGATGTTTGACACTTTAGCTGAATGTAGCAGCCTGTTTGACACCTACAAGCTCTGTTTCTCCCCAAGATCCCAGGAACTAAACTCTGTAGCAGAACTTGGGAATAGTCCAGAACACACAATAAAGAAAGCAGTCCAAAAGATGAACCAGAACAAAGCACTCTAGCCACCTTAGGACACAGTAAGAAAATGCAAGAAAGACAAATGACTTACTAAAGTTCCCAAATCTTAAATCTCTTTAAATTCATTTTTATTGAGATTAAAGTCCAAGACCTTTTCTTTCCGCTTATGGACACTTTCTACTCATGAAACTAAGTCAAGAAGGGCCTTCTGTGCAATCAAATACATCAGAGCAGGCATGCCCTAAAAGTAACACTATAGGGTAAGGAATCCTTAGGAAGTCCTCTTTACTTGTAGTTTCATTTTAAAATTTCTTTGTTAAAATTATGGTCATTTAGGGAGGTAGAGGTAGGAGGAACATGAATTCCATGCCAGCCTGGGCTACACATCAAGACTCTGTCTTTAAAAAAACCAAAGGAGAAATTGGTCAAGATAAATATAATTTGGTTATATAAAATAATTTTTGAAAGCCTGAAATTAAATTTTCTTATTTTACTGAGCTCTTTTCCCCCCTTACTCAAATAGTCCTGTATGATTATTTTTGAGGAGTTATCTGGGAGAAACTTTTTTTTTGGCCTTTTTTGTTGTTAAAAGGCTAATTACATTTTGTCTGCAGCCGTACCACTGTGGTGCCCAATCCTGTCAGATCTTGGAAGCTAAGCAGGGTTGGGCCTGGTTAGTACTTGAATGGCAGACCTCCTGGGAACACCAGGTGCTGTAGGCTTGGGAGAAGGACCCGGCAGCCCACTCCCAAAAAACAATCTGCCATTGAAAACCCTAGGAATAGCAGAGAAGCATTGGACAATAGTGTTTTGCCTGTTGTATGTAGGGTCGCCATGAGTTGGACACCGACTTGACAGCACCTAATAACAACAATAATAATCATGTTTTAATAACGAATGATGTATAAATATGGGTCCTATAGACCTACAAAGCCTTCCTCATTCTCTGGATATACGGATATACAGAGGTAGATACCAAGGGACATGTCACTCATGCATCTCAGTGACATGGACAGTGTTTGCCATGCAGTATCTTTTCTTTAAAGTACCACATGGAACAAGTGATCAATGTACTGATCATGACATACTGAACTACATGCCTCCTACCTATCCTTTGGGAGGGTAATATAGAGACAAAAGATTTACTACTCTTGATAACCTGAGCAAGGAAATGAGACAAAAAAGTGTCACAGACAACACTAATCAAATGGGAAACTCTACATTTCTACCAATAAACTAGAGATAAAGGAAGACTTCAGATTAACAATGCCTCATAAAGGAAGAGTTAGGTAAGTGGAGTGATTGGGAGGAGGGCACACTAAAGGCAAGCAAACAGAAAGCTAGACCCCAGCTCATGCCTTTTCTAGTCAGCTGTGAGGCCTTGGACAAGTCATCTGGCCTCTGTGAAGCAAAAAAATTAGACTTGGAAATATCTAAAATCATGTTTTGTTCTAATTTCCAAATACCTTTGCATTATCTCTAGGTCTTGCCATCTTTCTGTGATCATTTAAAATTATATTGGGAATAAGGCTGGGGCATAAACAAACAAGCCAACAACCTGAATGACTTTCCCTTCCTTCAGAAATTAGACTTCTGTTTTGTTTTCTCACCTATTGGTATGACAATTACTAGATGGTCTCTAAATATTTGTTTCCTTCTCTAAGATTCTTCCTCCACCCCCCACCCCGTACTTAAGGGTTGAACCCAGGGTCTCACACATACTTTGCAAGTGCTCTAGCACTGGGCTGGGCTGCACCCACAAGCCCATTTTTTATTTTGAGTCAGGGTCTCACTAAGTTATACAGGCTGCCTCTGGTCTCAAAATCATCATCCTCCTGCCTCTGTCTCTTGAGCTGCTGGGTATATGGGCATGTACCCCCATACCCGGTGTCATTCTTTAAGATTCTATGAATTAATTTCTTTTAACCCTCATTATGTCAGCTCCTCCCCTCCCCCCATTAGAGCAGACTCTCAACCTCAAGATTATCAACAGTTGGGCTCGATAATTCTCTGGTGGAGGCATTGGAGGGGTGTTCTATGTACATAGGATGCTTAGAAACATCCTTGGCTTCTACTCACTAAATGCCACATGATATCTCCCCATCTGAGATGAAAATATCTCCAAACATAGCTATATGTTCTCTAGGGTGCAAAACCATCCCCTGGTTAAAAGCCACTGCATTAGAGAGATAGATCATGTCCACTTCTATACAACACAGAAAAGGAATTATACAGATAGTAAATACTATAGGAGTTTGGAGTTGGGGTCTAGGGTTTAACTTTGAGAAATAGATGAGATATGAACAGAGGCTGGAAGACGAGGAGGCCTGGGATAAAGAGAGGACAAAGGAGTGCTCCAAAAGGTGCCCACAAGGCAGAAGTGTGGTTGCAAAAAGGAGAGCAGACAACCACCGATCAAGAACTATGACCAGTACAATGTGGCTGAAGTTGAGAGAGCTGGGGTAGGGGTAAGACTTGAAGGGTACAGTCTAGTCAGCCTGTGAAGAGGTTTGAAAATAGTCCTACAAAGCACTTTGTGTTCCCACAGGGAGCTTCTGGTTGTTGTTGCTGTTGTTAGGTGCCACAGCGACCCTCATAGGGTTTTCAATGACTGAATGTTTCATGATTGCTACAGCTAGTGGGTTACAACAAATGGGGAAAAAAACGAATCCTTTATACAATGTTATTTCATCTTACAAGAACCCTATAGAAAAGGTATGGGAGAAGGGCCTGGTAATCCACTCCCAAGACAATCCCAAAACAGCCATTGAAAACCCTATGAGGGTCGCTATGAGTCAGATACCGACTCGACAGCACCTAACAACAACAACAACATAAAAATGGTATTATCACAATTTTAGGGATAAATTAAAACCCTGAGATGGAAGGAAGGTTGCTCTAGGCTTTTCCATTAGTACGTGACAAAAGTGGGATGTGAACACTGGTCTGATTCCATTGTCCCATTCTCTTTCCATGACAACACACTGAGCACTTACTACAGTGCAAGCAGAAGCATGATAAGTTATATTGGATCCTATCCATTACCAGTGGTTACAGACAGGGTTGCCATGTTATTTCTGTGTACTCTACCTCAGAAATTTGCCACTTCAACCAGAACACTCAGAATGTTTCTAAACATAGGCAGGACTTCCCATCCCACCTCCCGGATTGTTCTACATGGATAGAATTCTCTTATCAAGTGAAATAAGACAGGTTTGGCTCAAGGCTTGCCTCTTTTGAAACATTCCATGATCACCACAACTGATAGTGATTTGTCTCTCCTTCCAACTCCTCTTGCCTCCCAGAAGCCACTGTTAGGGTAATAATAGATAATGAGTGAGAGAAGCCAAGTTCCACACAAATGGGTACACATGGAGAAGACCGAGGTGATGATGGTACTGATGATAGGAGATGGAAGAAAGCAAGACCAAAGAGAAGCTCATGTTCTCATCATTAGGAGACTGGACTCACGGAATATCAAAGGCACAGTCAGAATCCACTCTACCCTAAAGCAGGATTCTATAAGCAAAGGAAACAAATGCCAAGCATGAAGAATACGTTTTGGACAGGCCATCAATATGTGCAGAGTGGAAAGCCCCTGATTAGCTTCAAAGATGACTGGAGATAAAAGCATCAGAAAAGAGTGAAAACAATCCATGGGAAAAGCATCATGACCATAAATATCAGACTTTATAAGCAAGTGGCTGCCTTGATAGTCTTGTTAATGACTCAGAGCCTTCAGGAAAGATAATCATGGGACCAAAGTCTAGCCAGTATAGGGACAAGTACCACCAACGTACCCGACATTTGATGGGACTTCTACCTTTGCAGACATCTACAAATTTTTCCTAGGTTTATACTCCCTAATTTAGGATGTTTACTTCTTAATCAAGAACATAACTTAATAAGGAAAAACTGATGCTCCCAAAATCATTTTTAAAAAATAAGCATTGTGTATTTTCCTAGCTCAGAGGGAGAAGTGCTAAAGTTCAACTTTGTCAGTATCCAAATTTTGCTCCCAACTCACTATTGTAATAACTGCAAACCAAGGACACATCCCAAATCAAAATTGCCATTTCTAAGGAAAGTCTTCCAAGGTTGCCTTCCAGGTCTCCCCTCATAACAATTAAAGGCATATAAAAACCTGCTTCAACATAACCACTCTTCAAACAAGCTAATTCCTCAAGAATGCATTATTATCCTTCCCTATTAGTGGGTTTACTGGTGTTTTTCTTCTCTTAAAAAAAAAGATGTTTTTGTTCTTTTTCCCTTTAATGGTGGTTCTGCCTGAATACATTGATATCAGTCCTTATGATACCTCAGGAAACTACATTTTTAAAAAACTTTTTAAACTTTTTTATTAGTAATTTCCATACATGCATTTCATTGTACATTGCTCACGTTAACTTCTCCCTTACCCTCTCATGACCCTCCTCCCACTTCCCCTCCCTCCCCAACAATGGTCTCCTTTCCACTTGCCTGTCTTTTTTGTTAGTATATCTATCTACATATGTACATCTCGATTTTGCCATAAGGGCAAGATACATGATATATCTATATATCTACATCTCTATCTATCTATCTATCTATCTATCTATCTATCTATCTATCTATCTATCTGTTTTATACAAACACTAGTTAACTAAAAACTACAAAAGATCCTCAAAATGTTTATGATATAAGAGACAGTTCCTTGAGGGCATCAAAGAGGAAGTCATAAGTAGGGCGGGGTTTAAGCTGAAAAGGACAACATGTCTCATAGCAATACATAAACAGCACATTTATTTTATATAAAACTTTTCTGTTATAAAAATAACAAATTTATTATAGAAACCTGGAAAATGTATATGCTTCTGTGACTGCTGATTTCAGCTTCAAAGAAGGGCAATGACAAGGCTAAGGGGAACAATGGACAATTATTACTATGTTTTTAAGTCAAACCTATCAACTATGGCCCTATTCCAGGCTTTTCTCAGACTGCCAAGGAGGAAGGAAATTTGCTTTAAGGGGGGCATCCTGCCCTTACAGCATGTCTAAGTGCCAAGAAGTGGCAAATTTCCCCAAAGAATACAAGTTTATATAATCTGTCTGCTCATCCAGACACAATGGCTAAGGGGGCCTTTAGAAAGGTCAATGGAAGAGAGGGGAGGGTTTCCTCTCTCTAAGTGAGCCAATCAGTGCCTAGTCAATGGTTTGATCACTATGCAGTGTTCTTGTAGTGGGTTAAAAAAAAAAAGCTTTCTTAGGGGGATATTTTCAATTACACTCTTATCAGTTAGATTGGGTGGCCTTGTGCAGGGGCTGTAAGTACATAGTAGGGCTCAACAAAATTCATTTTTCAGACTCTGGGACAGGTATGTAGAAGTACCTGTGACAGGAGAAAAGAAAGAATGGCAAATGAGGAGGAATACATTTTCTCCCTAGACTATGCCACTTGAATGGTAATAATTTCTCTATGATGCTCCTCAAAGTGACATTTCCAACATTTCAATGCTACCAAACAGTTTCACATGCAAAGCCCAAGTACACTTCAAATTAAGCATGTGCCCATATCTCTAGGTACTGTCTCTCTTGAACTGGCTCCATGTCCCACTTCCGGTGATGGTCTATCACCTTCCCCACTATCCAGGTTCAACTTCTGGGAAATATTCTCCACTTCTTTGCTCATTCCTCAAATCCAATTAGCCACTCTGTCCTCTTATTTCTTCCTCTGACCTCCACATTCCTATTTGTGTCACTAATCCTTCAGTCCACACCTTCACACACATGATACTTAGATATTTAAAGTTAATCTACATTGAATTCCTCACCTTTGTAATCCAACTTTCATCCTAAATACCATTTCGATCACTGCAATTCTCTAGTCTCCCTTCAAAACACACTTACCTTACATAGTACTCAACCCTTCCAACATGGCCTTCATCTCTTGCCTCATCTTCTGCTGAAAGTGTGGACATATCCTTCACCTTCACCCGACCACAGAACTCTCCTCCCACATACCATCTGGCCTTCTTACCCTGTACCTTTTTCCAGGCTGATTCTAGAGCCGGAATACTCTTCTCCCTTTGTTCCACCTATCAAAATCCTACTCATTCCGAAAGTGCCACTTCCTCTAGAACCTTCCTTGTTTTTTAATCTTCCCTTTAGGTTTCCAAAACACCTCTGGTTGTACCTTTAGTACAGTATTTCATTCTGCCTTGAGATATAATCATCTGTTACCCCTACTTTACTATTATCTTGAGAGCAAGAATCAGCTATCATTTATTTTTAAAACACCTACATGAATGTTTCTCACCATGCAGTCACTGAATGCCTTCATCAGAAATGCTCAGGACTCGAGATTTCCACATTCCCTGTATCTAGTATATCCAATGCAGGGAATCCACATCTTCACAAGTTCTCTGAGCAATTGCTGGGCAAATAAAGTACAAGAGCCACTGTCCCATTCTACTCAGGACTTAAATATTGCTCATATCAGGTACTCAACAAAGGCTCACAGGGCTAACAACATACCTGGTGGCCACAGCTGGCTTGCATTTGTTCTTCATATAGAATCAAAGAATGTCAGAGCCAAAGGACTTTACAGTGACCTGGTATAATTGTGTCATTTCTTGATACAAAAAAAGACAGGAAAGAATAGAAAATGTTTACAGGTGAACTCTAAAAAAGATTCACAATTTATCAAACTGAATATCATCACAAAGAGAGAAAAGGATTTGTCATATTCTAGGCCAAAAGTGGTTAGAAATACAGCCCAAGAATCGGCACTCCTTATTCAGCTTCCTCAACTCCTAAACTTAGTAATGTACCTCCAAAAATGTAAGGAAAGAGATGAGAGTGCAAGGGATAAAGTAGGAAAGGGTAAAACAAAAATAAGTTAGGATTATGATCAAGAAAGAGGCACCTGAAGAACAAATATAAATAAAAAGACAAAAATACTAATAATGATAATAGTAGTAACAAGGAACACTTATCTAGCACTTTGGGCGTATGAGGGGACTTCCCTACACATTATTTCTACTACCCAAAGAAAACTCACAAGGAGTAGTCTCCAGATGAAGATTACAGATGAAGAAAGGTTTCCATTTCTTTGTCAGAAATGCCCAGGACTCCAGATTTCCACATTCTCTAGATCTAGTATATCCAATGCAGGGAATCTGCATTTTCACAAGCTCTCTGAGCAGTTGTTGGGCAAATAAAGTGTAAGAAGCACTGTCCCATTCTACTCAGGACTTAAATATTGCTACAACTACCCAGGGACATGCAGCGAGTTGGTACCAGAACTAAAATAGACATCCAAGTATGTTTGGTTCCATGACCTGTGCTCTAGTCACTAACCTAAGGCTATTGTAAGATGTGAGACTCAGAAGCAGAAAAGATTAAATGGGTGCAAATAAGGGAATCTGAAAAGACAAGAAAGGGAGAAGAACAGGTACCAAAAAGAAAAAAAAATAGGTGAGGCAAAAGAAAAACTTAACAGATAATAAAAAAAAGAGGATAAACAAGGAAGACAACTATTCAAGGTTAGTATACTTAATTTTAACATTGTATTTCTACATGTGATGCTGTGTTTGGCACAAAATGTAAACAAGGGCACTGGGAAGGACTTGAAAACTATACATCAATGTTTATTCTTTGATTGTCCCCAGTGCCCATGGTGTAATTACCACAGAAAGAGAGATTGGGAGGTGACTAGGTATGCCTACAAACCATGTTACAGTATAGAACAAAGGCAACAATTTACCTTCAACTCAGAAAGTACACAACCCTTTAAATCATAAAAGTGGAACACTACTTAAAACCAAATGTTCTCTCATGTGAGGTTAATGAGAATGAGATTAAACTACAGGGCTTCCCTTTGAAGGACCCCTTGCTAGATAAAGCTGTAAAACTTTTAGTGATAAAGGTTCACTGCATAATGAGAAGCTGTAAGAAAATCAAGGAAAAAAGCCAAAGCAGCATATGAAACTTTGGGCTATCTGCCAGATTCATTATCTATTATTTCCACACCCACCCCCCAGCCAATTAGCAGTGATTTGCCAAACAATATAAAAGATAAAAGAAAGCAATAATATCTCAAGGATATTTTTCTTCAATTTAGAATTTCCTCCTTTTCATCACCACTATCATCATTACTTATGCACTTTCCCATTAAATAATGAGATAAAAACAAAAATATTAAAAAAAAATGCCGTCATTCTGATAACACATGGCCTTGACCAAACATTCCACAGCTAGCTCCCTCAGGGAGTTAGGCAGCCCTGAATCCATCCCTCCAACCTACCTCAATGACCACAAGTCAGAAGGACCTGAGGGTTTAAGGAGTCTTGAACTTCTTAATATCTAGAGCTAAAGGTATGAGGCACTCTGCAGTCCCTGGAATCAGGCCTGCTTCTAAAGAACACTGTCTTCCTGCACAATATGTTGCCAGAATATCACCAAAAAGTTCAAAGCACTTAGAAAATTAATTTCCTTAAGAGAAAAGGAAACATCCTGATGCCAGCTGTCTAACTAGGATCTAATAGCTTCCTCATAAATGCTGATTTTATCCTGGTATATTTTCAGATGTTTGCCCTCCATGATAATGTAAAAGAACACAAGGGTCATATAGAAACTGGACTACAGAATTGAGACTGAATAAAAATGAATAAAAATTTCTATACTTCCTTTGGCCAGTAAGACTTGCTGCAACCAGGAAGTCATAGATTGCTAGGTTTCTTTTCAGAACCAATGGACAAAACAGGTCAACACTTTTAGAATTTAATGAATATATTCTACAGATACACTCCTTTTCTTCCTACTGCTCCCTCAATAGAACGACTGTAACTGCCTCTGCCTCATCGAACTCGTCATCCTTCTGATTTATAATCCATTTCAAATATTAATCTTCATGCTGAACTGAGATAAGGAATTTGCTAAAAATCTTTGTCTTCTATGAATGAGCTTTCCAACTGCTTAATATACTCTAAGACATCTGCTTTCTGATGAAACCCAGGGGTCTCAAAGTAGAACATTTTCTGTGTGGTCTTAAAAGAGCCATATGCATGGATTTCTCTTGCAATATGTACTCCAAATTTGGGGGGGAGGGACTTCCTTGGAGGAATTTGACATAATGCTCTATAAAACTGATCCAAGAGATGACAAATTTCAAAGTTTCATTTTTCATTTACTGAAACAAGTCCAAGAATAAAATTCATAAGAAAAAAACAGTATTTTTTCTTTTTTTTTTTTTTTTTACAATGGGGGAAATGACATTTTGGATTGTCCTCAGGAAATAACCAGCCTTTGCTGCCATCTAGAGGTAAAAACTACGTAGTGAAATCAGAGTTACCAAGAAAACAAAGAATTTGCAGCATCAGTGGTTAAGACACTTGTTGTTGTTGTTGTTGTTGTTGTTGTTGTTAGGAACCGTTGAGTCACATCCCACTCATAGTGACCCTATGTGCAGCAGAAGGAAACACTCCTCAATTCTGTGCCAGGCACGTGATCTTATTTATGTTTAAGCCACTGTGTCAATCCATCTAGTGGAGGGTTTTCCTTTTTTTTTCATTGACCTGTCACTCTCTCAAGCATGATGTCCTTCTCCGGGGATTGGTCCCTCCTGACTACACATCCAAAATTCTTAAGACACAGTCTAGCCATCCTTGCTTCCAAGGAGCACTCTGGTTGTACCACTTCTAGGACAGATCTGTTGCTTCTTTTGGCAGTGATTGGATATTAAATATTCGTCTCCAGCACCATATTCAAAATAATCAATTCTTCTCCTGTCTCCCTTTTTCAATGTCCAGCTTTCACAACCATATGATGTGACTGAAAATACCATGGCATTAGTCAGGTGCACCTTCGTCTTCAATGTGACATCTTTATTTTTTAATACTTTAAAGAGATTTTTGCCACAGCTTTTCCCAAAGCAGTATGTCTTTGGACTTCTTGACTGCTGCTTCCACGGGTGTTGATTGTAGAACCAAGTAAAGGAAATTCGTGGACAAGCTCAATCTTTTCTTCATTTATCATGAAGTTTCTTACTGACCCTGTTGTAAGGGTTTTTGTTTGGTTGATGTTGAGCCACAATCCATACTGAAGGCTGTGTTCATTGATCTTCATCAGTAAAGAGGAGCCCACTAACTTTTGGGCAGCCTGATCTGTCAAGTGATCACCCTCTCAAGGCACATTTTCTTCACACATTATCAATGTTGTTTACAAGAAGCAAGTGTCAGTAGGAGTGTGTTCCACGCTTGTTAGGTTTAACCATCTGTGGTGCTCATTAGAAACTTACATGCTCTAACCTTGCTTCTAGACAATCTAAGTCTTAGGTTCTCAGAAGGGGACATGGGCATCTGCAGTATTTTAACAGCACCACAGATGATTCTGAGTGAGTATCCCTCCAAGCAACCACTAGGCCAGAATGCTTTGGCCTTTCATAGTGCTGAACATCCCGTACCAGAGTAGGTCAGAATTCCAGGTGAAAGAAAACTTAAAAGCACACATAAAGGAAGCTCAACTATGGCAACATTCTCAAAGTACAGCAGGATGACAAACTGCAACAGAATAAATCACCCTGAGGGTTTGTTAGCACATGCCTATAATTCCAGCCCTCAGGAGGCTGAGGCAGGAGAATGGAAAGTTCAAGGCCAGTGTGGGCTACCTAGCAAGACCCTGTCAAAACAAACAAACAAACAACAAAATCAAATCCCTCAAAAGTGGATTCCTGTAGATATCCACAGACAAGTGAATTACAATTTCTAGGTGTAAAGCCCAGGACCTACAATTAAATAGGACTCCAACACAGATTTTTGTACACAAAATTGGAGAACCTATCTAAATCTTGACAAAGTTTCAGGTCATCACAGAAACCTACCTTGAAAAGGCTTCTATTGATGCTGTGGTCACAGCATCAGCAAACTTCCTTAGTCTATCACTGATTTCACTACAGTTTCTATTCCTCATAGTTTGAATGATACAGTTGATGCTCACAGAAATGTTATATTCTCTGAGGCATTTTCTTCCTTTTTAAAATCCCTTAATATAATTTAGTGTTACCTTTTCTACTCACATACTTACAGAAAATGCAGAGAAAAACAAAAAGCACCTATAATACCCTAACCTGAGTTAACCACTAACTGCATGGATGTATTTTCATCAACAGGCTGACCATCCCTAATCTGAAAATCTGAAATCCAAAATGCTCTAAAATCCAAAACTTTTTGAGCACCAACTAAAACAAGTTTGCAGCCACATGTGGCATCAGATCCTGTCAGATCTCAAAATCTAAACAGGGTCGGACCTGCTTAGTACTTGGATTAGAGACTGCCTGGGAATACCAGGTACTGTAGGCTTGGGAGAAGGACCCTGCAACCCACTCCTAAAAGATAATCAGCCAGTAAAACCCTTATGAACAGCAGAGAAGCACTCACAATAGTGTTTCATCAGTTGTACACAGGGTCACTATGAGTTGGATACCAAATCGATAGCACCAAACAACAACAATGCTAAATTAAAACAAATATCCTTGTCTGCCTCTCTGATTATTTCCTAGAAAGGATCTCTAATAATAAAAAGACTAAGTTACAGGGTATGAGTTTTAAGGTTTTTGACACACACCACAAAACTACTCCCAAATCAATGTTGATGATGCTCACTAAACTGAACCAAACCCTTACAGATTTGGTGTTGTTAAGTGCTAATGAGTCCAATTCATAGGGACCCTCATAGGGTTTTCAATGGCTGATTGTTTTGGGATTAGCATTGCTAATATCATTATTTTTAAAAAGCTTTGCCTATTTGAGAGGTGAAAACGTTGATGTAGCACTTCAGCCCTGGAAATGAGACCATGAGGTCAACCTAAAACCTAAGAAAAGCATTTAAATAAGGGAGTAATATAGATTGATACAAGAGTATCAGCACCTCATTTGTTATGTTTAGAATTACAAAATAAAACAAAACAAAACAAAAACACGCCAGGAAAAATACTAAAGCCAAAACACTCTTCTACTACCTATGTACAGAGAAAATACACTGAATGTACCAAAGAAATTATATTCCCCATATGGCTTATCCTTGAACAAGGGACACTTATTTTTAGCCAGTCTGAGCAGTCTTTATCTAGAAATGCTATTTATGTTGCTATGAAAGTTTAGGGGCAATTTAAATAAGTCAATGAGACTACTAAATTCTAATTGATATTGCATCTTGCATTAAGTCTGAAGTTCATATTTTTGTAATCCATCCATTACAAAAGAACACTTCCAAAAGTTTGTATTAGCTTTAGTTTAGCAATTCCACCAATAATGCCTAATTTCCTGCTTCATATCAAGCAACGTCAGTCCTAGTTCAATAGAACTCAAACTGTTCACCAGGATCCACAGTCTCCAATAAGAAATCTATGAAATAACATAAGCTGGTATACCCATATATACATACACATATATAAATGTAAGCAATATCACAAAACAGCATTTAGATTTACTACGTATAACATTCTGATGTTTTCAATCAAGTCTAGTCTCTTCTATTTCATTTTATTTAAATAATGTTGAAAAGAGGTGCATCTAATATACTTTTTAACCAAATGCTCAATGATTAATGTATTTTAAAAAATGAACAAATATAGATACAAAGAAACTTCACTGCATTGTATAAATACAATAAAAGTGTGGAAACAAACTTTTATAGAATGAAAAACAATGAGATTGTTGTTGTTAGGTGCTGTCCAGTTGGTATACGACTCATAGGGACCCTATTTACAACAGTTGAAACACTATTGTCAGTGCTTCTCTGCTATTCGTAGGGTTTTCAATGGCATAACAATAAGATGGGCTCCCATAAAAAAGTATTAGAAATCTATTATAAAAGACCATAATGAATTTTAAATTTTATATTTATGAACTCACAGCAAAAAAAAAAAAAAAAAAAAAAAAAAAAAAAAAAAAAAAAAAAAAAAAAAAAAAAAAAAAAAAAAAAAAAAAAAAAAAAAAAAAAAAAAAAAAAAAAA